>JAAAKG020006328.1:0-21388 GCA_010014905.2 Druon quercuslanigerum
ATGCGGCAAGATTCTTATTGGCTCAGTTTTTTTTACTTGCGCGTGGCTAGACCATGTGTTTATTGGATCATGGTCAGTCTGCTTCCTACCTCTTAGCCGTAAAAATCAATCACAGGCTAACAACATTTTTTTTCTGAATCTTGGATGCCAATATGACATACGTATCTTTTTTGTGCCGCTGAAACCGAATATTCAACCCGTTTAACCCCTACACGTCCGGATTTTGATATAACCTCAAAAACAACTAATAAACCAATGAAACCGCAAAAGTTATTTACCCTGTACCATTTTCACCCTCCTCCCCGTAAGGCTGTTGGAACGCGGCGCACAAAAATGGCGAAATCTATGAGACACTTAAAACTTACCAGCGGTCGTTGAAAATTCGGTTTTGAGGTTTTAAAAATGCTCTCTCATAATTTTTCCGTCACTGAAAGGGGTTAAGCAAAGCACATAAAAAAAAGCACCAAGGCTGTTTGGCGCAGATCGTACAGCGGTACTTGATCGTACTACCCAAGCATGTACTGCCGATACAGTTGCACTCCTCTTAGCAGGAAGTTTAAATTAGAATAAAAATGCGACTTCTGCTATGTATTTTTGTAATTGTTTATTGACATGTCTTATTTGGTCTTGGAATAAGAAAACTGTGGAAAGTGATAAAAGGATGCCGCCGTGAACTCGCTGATAATAATTGTAAATTATTTTTTCAAGTAAAAGAAATGATTTACTGAAATATTTACATATATTTTTATGCTGCAACGTGCAAAACACATTTTTGCAAACACTAACAAGCCATTGTTCTTTAAATATCGAGATATAGAATAGAAATTATTCTGCACATCAAACGTGGAATTTAGTAAAAAAAAATGGAAAGAAAAATTTGCACTTACTTTTACGGCGCTTACTTTTCGGCGCTTACTTTTTAAAAACTATTTTCTACGTCCTTATTCGCAAAGATTAATTATTCTTATATATCGAGATAGTGCCCTCGGAGGAATTCAATTTAAAATTTTAATTACATTAATCAATTACTTAATCAATTAATTAATCAATTGTTTTACACATAAGACGTCGAATTAAGTCAAAAAAATTTGCAGGAAAATTTGTTAACATATAAGCAAATAACTATATTAAGGGCATGTGATACAATATGACGTCACGTATTACCGACGGTCCCATGTTATCTTTTTCCGCCAATTTATAAACAGGGAAATTAAAATAGCGTGATATTTTTTTTTATATGATAGGTATTATTATGGGATAGGTCTGCCTGTTCAATTAAAGTTGCTATATTGTTGCCACATATTAATTTTTAATATTGCAATGTTCACCACAAAGCCTCGTATTTGAATATTGCGGCTGATAGGAGAAAGCAACTTTAGAATAAGATGCGAGCGCCATCTCTCAGTTTTGGTTGCTGGGAGAAGCGCCCTGTCGGTTTCGTACAGACTGAGTCAGTAACGACCGTAGAATTTTCTTTTTTTTTAATGTGACTACATGTCAGAATAAACAAATATTCACTAGCATGTACTACCACCTTCTCATTTACGAAACCTCTAGTTCCTCTGATAGTGTAATTGGTAGCCTTTTTGTAAATTCTTTGTAACCATCCGAATTATTTGAAATCACTTAAATTGTACTAAAAGTTTTTAATTATTTAATAGTCATTGAATACTTTTTAATTCTCTGAATTCTCTACATTCTTTTGATTTCTTTAAATTCTTTAAAATGCTTGAAAGAGTGGAGCAAAAGAGAGGGATCTTTTTTCAAGAAAAAAATTTTATTTTATCTTTGAATTCTTTACATTCTTTTGACTTCTTTGAAATCTGTTGAATTATATTGTACTCTTTAAATACTTTAGAATTCTTGAATCGCCTTGAATTCTTTCCATCATATTATTTTTTTAAATTCTTTTATTTCTTTTGCATTCATAGAATTATTTGAATTTTTTTAGAATCTTTGAACTGTTTTCAATTCTTCCGGATTCTTTAAGTACATATATATCTTTGTAAATGTATTGAATATTTGAATTCTGTTTTCCCGTTTGAATGCTTACTTCTTTTCAAGTATTATTTGTATATTATTGGATTCTTTAAAAACATCTGAATTCTTTGATTTCTGACGAAATGGCTTACAATCTCTTCAATTCTTTTAAATTTATTAAATTCAAAAATGAAGATTTATTTAAATTCTTTTGAATCCTCGGATTTCTTTGAATTCTTTTGTGTTCTTTAAATTCTTCTGAATCATTTGAACTCGTCTAAATTCTGCGTATTCTTTAGGATTCTTTGCAATATGTTGCATTGTTTTCGTGCTTTGAATTTTTAAAAATCTTTGAACTTAAAAATTTAGTATTGTTTAACATTAATATTAAAAACTTAAAATTAAGGAGATTTCGATTGAATTTTTTGAATGCATTCGGATTCTGTGATATCTTTTAAATTCTTTGAATTCTTTTGGGTTTAATAAATTCGCCTTAATCATTTAAACTCATCTGAATCCTGCGTGTTCTTTAGGATTCTTTGCAATCTGTTGCATTGTTATCGTGCTTTGAATTTTAAGAAACCTTTGAACTTGAAAATTGAGTATTGCTTAACATTAATATTAAAAACTTTAAATTAAGGAGATTTTGATTGAATTTTTTGAATGAATTCAGATTCTGTGATATCTTTTAAATTCTTTGAAATCCTTTGGATTCATTAAGTTCTTCTGACCTCAAAGATAGGTTAATTGCATCATTTACTATCAAATATTATTTATTACGATTATTTTCAAGAATTTTACAGCTAAAAATAGCATAAAACTTTTTTAACTTTATATTTAATAAAATTTTCAAAAGTTGTCAAATTTAATCAAATCTCAGTAATATGGAATACACTTCGAACGTCTAAAAAAATTATCAATTTGTGGGGATCTTAAAACGTTTTCTACAGATTTTAAAATTCTATATTTATTACTGAAGCGAATTTCGTAAAATTTTCAAAAGACCGACGCGCAGAATCATAAAAAAAAGAACAAAGAAGAGACGCTAATGTAATTTGACTCTTGTCTTCCTTCCCATATCGACAAAAAATCAATATCTTACGAACGCTCGATGCATACACTCGTATTGTCTACATTTTAAACTTTGTCACAGTTTTGACCGCGAAAATTTAAATTTCATTGTGTCAATCTAGAATATTTGATAGCCGCGCTAAAGATAAGTTTATTTAATCAGTTACTATCAAATATTATTGTAGAAAATTACATTGCAATTGATTTAACTATAGGTGATATTTAAAATATTCAAAATTTTAATGAAAATTGAACTATTCTGCTCGCGTTGGGATGGCATGGGGTAATTTCTTTCCATTATGTATTTTGATACGATTATTTTCAAGAATTTTTCAACTGCAAATTTTATAAATTTTTTTAGTTTAATAAAATTTTCCAATTGTGTAAAATCTCGCTGGAATGGAATAAACTTCTAAAGTCTAAAATAAATATCAAGGTTTTGGGGTTTTCAAAACGATTTTAACGAATTTTTATATTTATTTGTATTCAAATTCAGTATGTAACGAACTGTCAATACGTACAGCCATATAGGCGTATCATTTACTTTTTAAAGTTTTTCCAAGTTTTTACTGTAAAAATTAAAACTGCAGGATGGAAATCTAGGAAATTCAAGCAGTTTCCTCAAAGATAAGTTTCTTTCCATTATGTATTTTATTATGATTATTTTCAAGAATTTTACAGCTAAAATTTTGTAAAAGTTTCTTAACTTTATATTCAATAAAATTGTCAAAAGTTTTCAAATTTCATCAAATCTCAGTAATATAGAATACACTTCCAAAGTCTAAAAGAAGTTTTAAGGTTGTGGGTTTTTTAAACGTTTTTATAGGCGGCCGGCTACTATAAGATGGGATCACATCAACTCCCATCTAATGCAACGCTGCTGAAGACTGGTTACCTTATCACTAAAAAAACATCACCCCAAGACGACTCTCTCGGTTCCATCCCCCCCCCCCCCCACCCTTCCTTATTAATTGAAGTTTGGTGAGACGAACGATATAACTACAGTTTCCACCATATGAAGAACTGCTACTTAACTTGGACATGATTTCGATTTGCAAAATGAACTTATTGCATAAAGGTGGTAGTTGGGCGTATAATCTAAACAATTAATAATACAAAAAAATAAAATAAAATAGCCTCGGAAAGGCTGAATCATTTGGACTCGTCTCAATTCTGCGTATTCTTAAGGATTCTTTGCAATCTGTTGCATTGTTTTCGTGATTTGATTTTAGAAACCTTTGAATTTAAAAATTAAGTATTGCCTAGCATTAATATGCAAAACTTAAAATTAAGGAAATTTCGATTTAATTTTTTGAATGTATTCGGATTCTGCGATATCTTTTTTTAAATTCTTTGCATTCTTTTGAGTTTTTTAAATTCTTTGGATCATTTGAACTCGTCTGAATTTTTTGTATTCTTTAGGATTCTTTGCAATGTTGCATTGTATTCTTTTCAATCTGTTGCATTGTTTTCCTTCTTTGAATTCTTTAAATTCAAAAATATTCAGTAAGATAGCCTGGAATTGTACAATATCGAATTTGGAAAATTTTTAATAAAGTGCAATTTAAAGTTAAGCTCTTTAAAACCTTAAAAAATTTTTACGTAAGACAAAAAAAAACTCGACAAATTTTAAATAAAGCATATACAATAGTACCGGCTTAGATGGATAGATTTAAAATGCATCATGTCCCGTTTTTTGAGTAAAGTATTGCCTAAAAATCTGCTTCGAATTTTTAAAATATATAAATAATATTTGATTATAATTATTTGTTTAAAAAAAGATTTCTCAGGGAACATTATTTCAACCATAGAAAAATTTACTTTCAATGTTGGAAAAAGTAGAGTTGCAGAAAATATTTTCCCAGAAAAAAAACCCAGCGGGCAGGAAATTTAAAAACGTTCTTAGAACGTCATAAAGACGTTTTTATGGCATAAGTTTTAAAAGATTTTTCTAGAAAGTCCAAAAAAACTTTCTAAGTCAGGCCAAAAAACATCCAAGAAACGTCTAATTTTACAGAAACGTCCTAAAACGTCTTTGGAACATTGTATGTTTTTAGAACGTTAATTGACCTAACTTATGACATTTTGAGGACGTTCTGAAAACGTTTTGGTACATTCGTGCCCACTGGGAAGCCATCAATTGATAAAAGAAGCGATTAGTTAAAAAAAACGATTAAAATAAAATAGGAAATAGAAACACTTTTTTCCAGAGATCTGACTTATGCCACAACTACATTAAAAAATAAAACATTCACAGAATAGGGCATTTGAAATTAACAATTTACTAATGAAAAATTCGAAATTTACCTATCTTCAAAATAAATGCTTAATAGCTCACAATTATTTAAAATTTAAAAAAATAGAAAGTATTAAAAATTGATTAATTTTTTAACTTAACGTCCTCAAAATTACAAAAATTCAGGAAACAAATATTCAAATTTGAATTCAAACCTAGAGAGTTGAGTTAATTAAAAATTAAATGATTGTAAAATGAGGTATATTCTAAAATAAAAACTAAATGCATTTAAATTACAAAATGCTCAAAATAGAACTTGCCAAATTTACGGCTTTCAAGAGTGAACTATGTACTTTTAATCTGTTCGTGCTTAAAATTGAGGATCTTATAATTAGAGTCGTGATTTATTTATTATTTAATATTATTATATTTATTTATTCACAGAAAAAGATTTCGAGACTTTAAATTTTCAAAAGACTTGAAATATCGGATTGAGGGCTGTAAACATTTAAGAAGGTAAATTGTTAACTTACAAGGCATTTATTTTTCAATCACTTCTAAATGCAATAAATATCGACTAGACACTTTTTTACAAATAAGTTCAATCTCTCTTTTACTACATGGACAACTTAACCTTCGAAGCGACATTTATAAGGTTATTCCATAAAAAGATCTGCTCGCAGCTCGGGCTAGTTTGGGTGCGCCTAGAGCGCGCGACGTTTGCTTCTTGCGCTTAATTATATATTTATCTCGAACTTCGCGCTCGATTATGCTTTTTCCTCGCGCTACGAGCTCGGTCTTTGAATCTTTCTCAAAGTCGTGCATAGGCATTTTAAAATTAAGACTCAAAACATCGATCACTGTAATTTGGTGATTGTGAATTCTCTTTAGTTAAAAGAGCTTTGCTTGCAAGTTCGAGCGCACCTAGAACGCGCGGCTGCTGGTTCTCGCACTTCGTGCTCGGTCTTCACATTTCTCGCACATAGGTGTACAGAGCTTTGCAAATGAAAGGTCAACGGATCAACAGCTGTAATTTTTTAAATGTGAATCCTTTTTTGTTATAGCTCTTTCGGCTTTACCGATCGCATTCTTAAAACGTATCTCGTGCTTCGCAATGGCAATTTGAAATTTTCTACATATGCTCAACACTGTGTCTGAGATTACTTCTTTTAGATATTTCAAAATGAAGTAAAAATGGTATTTCACATGATTACTTTAATATTTGTATCTTATTTTGCATTAAATTTTTTTTAGCTGCGCTGAAACAAGTATCATCCCAATAAATTTATAACATTAGAATTCATAATATGCATAATATGCATTTATTCTTATTGCATTGTTTTTATAATTTTTTATTTTTATCTTGTTTTTGCGTTTAAAAGAAAATCTAATTGTTCTGTCTGAAAATTATTCATAAAATATATGTAGATCCTTTTTGGATGAACAAAATTTGTCTATTAATTTTTTTCATACCTCGCATTGTTTACAAAGAAATTAATTTTGTTTAGCTGCATTGTGATTTTTTACGGCTGAAACGAAAAGTACGCATCCTATAGAAAAATTATTAATAAAAAGATTGTAGATCTTCTTTGGCTGAATTCTCTTTCTCATTTATTCTGGCAGGTTGTATCGTTTGTACACATTTTTTAATTTTTCTTATTTTCAATCTTGTTTCTTAAAAATAAAACAAAAGCCACTTATCTGATCAAAAAGTAATTCATGACAAAATTTTAGATCTTAGGGGCACAATTTTTGTCGATTAATCTGTTTTCGTATCTTGCTTTGTTTGACTACAAGATGGAATTATTAATTTTTTCATTAATTTTTGTGCAATAAAAATTTGAATTTTTCATTTTTTGCAACAAAATTCAAAAAGTTGTTGAGATAATCTTGTAGGGCTTTCAAAACAGCACCATTTTCCTTCTCTTGGCTGTTTCTCCTATCTCGCTTTGTTTGACTTCAAATGTTCACATTCGTTTTTTTTTTTGAAAATTCTATAACTCTAAATAGCTGTCGTTAGAATTTTCAAATCTGAAAAAAGTCGTCTCAAAAATTTTGAAAAACTCTAGTTTTTAAATTTTTATCCAAAATGGCTGGACAACGACGAGAAACAGGCCTAAAACGGCCACATCTACTGAAATCCACGAAAGAAATTTTACACATAAAACTAACCTTCTAATTATTGATGAGAATCTCAAAATATTTGTTATATAGTTACGCTAAAGTGAACTGTTCTCCTAAAACTAAACCTGTGCGAAGTTTCAAAAAAAATTCTTTCAAAATATACAATTAAAAATCATAAATGGATAAGTAATTGTAAAAAAAGGTTAAAATTGAAGTAATCTCATATTTAAAAAAATCAAGATAATTATCTTCTAATTTAAATAACCTAAAATTGCATAATTTGAAGGAGAAAGCATTTTAATATTTGACCGAATATACATTTACACAGCTAAAATGTTCAGCAATAAAAAGTTCGGAATTAAAAACTCCAGTGAATGGAAACAATTTATTTATTTGTAATTAGTTAGTTTTTTATTATTAGTTTTTTAAATAAAAAACTATCATGATTTCAAAGAAAGTTCAGAATTTTTTAACAAACTTAGGTTATGTTAGTGGGTTTCCCCTGGAATTAGTATTTTTAAACAAAAATGAATAGATTAAATTCCCATGATTTTTCTCTTAAATAATACAATTTAAAAGTTTGAGCAATTTTGGATTCAGTTAAAGTTTTTCATCGGAGATAGACAATTTTATTACAAAATTATTAGTTTTTAAACAAGATTTATCATTTTTTGACCATTTTAATTTACGCTCGCGTTTGACCTGGAATATTGAATATTTACAATTTTCAACCAATTGAGGTTACTTTCGTGTTTTTCAGTAGAAAATTGTATTATTGAAGAAAAATAATTATAACTTTTGAAACGTGCTAAAAATGCATTTTACCCATTTTTCAATAGTTAGTTATAAGTAATTAATAATAGAATTACAAGGTTTCTAAATTCCTAAAAAAATATTTTAACCATTTTTTTATAGAAATTATCCTAAAATAATTTACTTTCACAATTGTTCATAGGACTTAGCAATTTAGTTTAATTTTACGAAAATAGAGTGGAAAATATAAAAGTCAAATTTCGACCGAAACGATTCAAAATACAGGGAAAATCTCAAAAAAGAATTATAACTTTTGAAAAGTCCTAAAATAAATTATTTTAACAATTGTTTATAGGACTTGGCATTTCAGTTTAATTTTACGAAAATAGAGTGGAAAAAAGAAAATTCAAATTTCGATCCAAGCGATTCAAAATACTAGGGAAAATCTCAAAAAATAATTATAACTTTTAAAAAGTCCTGACATAATTTATTTTAACAATTGTTTATAGGACTTGGCAATTCAGTTCAATTTTACGAAAATAGAGTAGAAAATAGAAAAGTCAAATTTCGATTCAAACGATTCAAAATACAGAGGAAAAACTCAAAAAAGAATTATAACTTTTAAATTGACCTAAAATAATTTATTTTAACTAAATACCGGTACTAAATTTTTGTTTTATATATTTTATTTTTATTTCTTTATTTCTTACTAGTTTTAGGCGTGCCCCCGGAAGGTTAAAGTTTAACACTTTAGAATCTTAAAACTGTTTCATGTACAGCAAAAAAAAAACTCGAAAAATTACAAATAAAGCATATACAATAATTCCAGCTTAGATGGATATATTTGAAATGCATCATGTCCGGGTTTTTTTGGACAAAATATTGCCTAAAAATCTGTTTCTAACTTTAAAAATGAGTAAAAAAACTATAATTATAGTTATTACTTTAAAACCCGATTTTTCATAGAAAATTATTTCAACCATAGAAAAAAATATACTTTCGAAATTGGAAAAGTGGAGTTGTCGAGAATATTTTCCCAGATAAAACAAGCCATAAATTGATAACAAAAACGATTAGTAAAAAAATTAAATTGCAAAAAACATGACTAAAATAAAACAGGAAATAGAAACACTTTTTTTCAGAGATCTGACTTATACCACAACTGCCTTAAAAAATAAAATATTGTCAGGATGAGGCATTTGAAATGAACAATTTATTGATGATAAATTCAAAATTTAAGTATTTTCAAAATAAATGTTTGATTGCTCACACTTATTTAAAATTTTTAAAAGTTGAAAGTATGAAAAATTGAAAGTTAAAAAAACTGAATGATTTTTAAACTCAACGTCCTCAAAATCTAGAAAAATGGGGAAGCAAATATTTAAATTTGAATTTAAACCTACAGAATTAGATTAGATTTAATTAGATCTAAGTTTCGTTAGTTTCCATCAAAACCACATCGCAGCATTGATAATTGTGAGAACCTCTGAGCCACGTGATACCAACTTGAATAAGGGTTTTTTTCCGCCTTCAATTTTTAATATTTTTTTCAGACGAACGACTTAAAAGAAATCAAAAATTGTTTCACCTAAAATTGTGAAACAACCATATTCTGATTCGTCTCAAAGCTCTCTCTAAATCTACGTGAAACACTTTCTTTATATAAAATTTGGAAAAAGAAAATTCGAAATTGTAACGAATTTTGACCTGGAACAGAGATTTGTTGAACTCCTTTCTTCTGAATCACAGTTTTAGTTTTTAAAAAATGGTAATTATTTTCACAAATATGCCCATAAACTGTAGGCGAAGTGTAAATCACTTTTCTAAATTAACCAAAATTATTAAAATAATGAATATCATCACTTAAATAAATCATGTTCAATCAGTCAGTCGCAAAAAAAAGATCAAAAGAGGCTCTCAATTCTTCAGATATCACAGTTCTTTTAATATCTACCTGAAAAAAGAAACTTAAACAATCAGATCAAAAGAAAAATTTTCAATACACCTAAATTTAACAATTCCTAATTGAAAATACAAATATGAGACACCAATTATTAATTGAAAAATTAAAAATTTGTCTTCTAGGTTTCAGAGAAGAATTTTTAAACACAATGCATCCATTTCCAAAATGCAAAGTATAACTTGTGGGTGGGGATTCGGCAGATTATTACAAATTCCACGTCATTTTTCGGTTTTTACCCCTCAAGTTTTTTAATTTTCGCGGTCAAATAAAGGAAAATTTTCATACTTGCCGCTTTGTGAAAAACATTTATTTTAATTCATGACGTCTATTCTGCACATCATTCAACATAACAGAGCAAAAAATTGAAAAATAAATGAATTTTGAACCAAATACTTAAATTTCCCTTCTAAAAAATATCAGCTCATATTATAAAATGGAACAGTTAAACTTTTAGTTAAAAAAATTAATTTTGAACAAAATAGTTAACAGTTCAACATAATTGATAAATTTTCAACTAAAATGACGAATATTTAACTGGATTAGTTGAATTTTAAATAAAAAAGATCAGTTTTGAACTAAAACAATGAATCTTGAACTGAAACAAGATTTTCAACAAGAACAAATTAATTTGTACTAAAAACGATAAATTGTTCACCAAAACTTAACAAATGAAATTTACAGTTAAAAAAAATAATAGTCAACCAAAAAAATGAATTTTCAATCACAACTATGAAATAAATAATTGAAATAAGGTCATTTACTTTTCACAAAAAACAAACCTTCCCAAACATATTACTATCAAGAAAAGAGATTGACATAAAAAAAGAGAAGACATTGTTAAGCAAAGTGATGAATTTTCAGGTCAAATTAAAAATCTTTGTCTTTGAAATAGAAAATTTTAAAATAGGAAGAATGAATAAATAAATTTTTAGTTAAAAAATAAATGCTCAACCAAAGAAATTAATTTTGAATTCTGAATTAGAATATATAAATTTTCAACAAAAAATGGACAACCAAATTTTCAGTTGAAAACATTAACTTTTAACGAAACTGATAAATGTTGAACTAAAAGGATAAATCTTCCCTGAGTACTGATAATGGCACGAAGGGCAATTTAAGAAAATCAACTCCTTTTAAGTCCTTTCAAATCCGTTGAAATTTTCTAAGAAAACCGTCTAAAGAATTTAATTTGGCCAAACTTTACGCAATTTCAAATAGAAAGTCAAACTTTCCACCCATAAAGCAGTTAAATTTTTTTATTTTCAACTAAATGCACAGATAAATAATTTGGTTTACGAAACAAATTAATATATATATAGTGTATGTGTGTGTGTTTATTCCTTGTTTTTGCTTTGTTTATTTAGGCCTAAATCTTTAAATTTATAATAAAAAGAGAGTACCCCTTGGTCCAAAATCTCAAAGTTTTTGGCAGTTTTTAGATTAAAAATGTCTTTTTCTTACAAAAATTATATTAATTTAATATAAACTACTTATCTTTAAGTAGGTTTCAGGATATTCTATTTTCTGCATATTGAATCACAAGTTTAAAAAGAAAAAATATTCAACCTTTAAAATTTTCTTTTTGGGTTTTCCCCCTTCTTCAAGTACACTACCGGCTCCACATGTTAGGAGCTGGTTTACAATTATGTCACATTCCCTGATTACTAATAATGCTACGGAGGACAATTTAAGAAAATTATCTCGTTTAAAGTCCTTTCGAGTGCATTGACATTTGCATCGATTGTACCTTTCGGGAAAACCGCGTTTCTCTAATGTCGGTATGACTTTCGACAACTCGAGTCGTTTCGTGTTTCACGTCGATGTCTCATCTCAACTAACTACTTTTCGCTTCTCCGCAACTTCTGCTCTCTCGCCCCTCTCACAGATAGCCAACCACGCAACCATACGTCCTGCTCCTAACGATTCCAACATAAGTTCGACTAAAACTAAAAAGATTACTAACATTCGACCATCCGGAAAAAGCTTGGTCTCCAATCTGATACTTTGATTAGATACAAGTTGTACAAACCTAATAAAAAATTGTTTAACCCTCCTTCAATACAAAAGTTCCATAAATATCAATCTTACTTTAAGTCGCTAATTTTTACGTTTTCTCATCTAGAGTTACATAATCGCGTCATCGTTCTCTGAATTTCTCTGTCCTCTGTTGGAGAACATAACACTTTACTGTGACGGCCGCTCACTACATCAGTATTCTTCGCATTTTCTAATTCATATTCTGACTCACTGAATAACTCGATTTCGCTTTCGGATCCACTGTTATCGCTTTCTTCGTTTCCTCGTCAAATTTTCATTTGAATCACGTAAGCTCTCGTCGCTCTTTTTGATTTTCCTTTCGCTAAAAGGGATTTTACCCTATTTGTATCGGAGGGCAAAACTTCCCTAACTAGTAATGGACCTTTATTCGGCATTTGTAAATTATTCGATTCGCTTGTCGCAATTTTACCTATCTTTAGAACAACGATGTCACCTACACTAAATTTAACGTTTCTCAGCCTATTTTTGTCAAATCTAAGCTTTGCCTTTCGCTGTTGCATTTCTAGTCGATCATGAGCTTTACGCCTTATTTCTTCCGGTATACGATAATTCTCAGACCATTCTGACAGCTGTCGAGCAAGTCCTTCATTGAATCGAGGTGAATAACCGTACAAAAGCTCGAAAGTTGTTCGACCTGTTGTTTTACAAACTGCGGTGTTTAAATCACGTTTCAATCCCATTGCATTTTCATCCCAACATTTTCCTTCAACAGCAGTGAGACTTGCCTTGAAGAGCTGGCAAAATTGTCTGGCTTATTCGCTCTACTTGTCAATTTGCTTGTGCTTGTCTACTCGAGTTATAAGTTAGCTTAATTCCATGCTGATTACTGAATTGTGGGACTTGTGGTAGTGTCTCGAACGGCATAAAGCTGACCAAATTTGGTTAGATTACAATTTGCCGCTAAAATATACTTATTATCTCGGTATGTCGAGACAAATGGTCTAAAGTGGTCTAAATAAACTGTAGCGAATGCCTCCCCCCAGAGGAATTGGATGTAAACAGATGCTCAAAACAAGAATCTATATGTTTTCGTACATAATTTCGCATTTTTGGAAAGTAATAATGTTCGCGTATTCTTGCTATGGTTCTGTCGACTCCAAAATGAATGGTTAAATCATGGTTCTTAATTGTTAACGCTTTTCTCATCGCTCGAGGCACCACGTACAATTCATTTTCTCTATTGCATTTCTTATATAACAAACCATCTCGCAATACGAAGTATTTCACTTCCCCTTTTTCTCTACGCGTTCTTAAGGATTCATCTTTTTCTAATATGTCGATTTTCCGTGCTAACAATTCGTCTTTGCGCTGACGCATTCTGTCACCACTTCTGTGAACGATTTCAAACTTATAATTGGCAACCAAGTTCAGCCAACGAACAATCTGGTGATTTTTTGCTTTAAAGGTGTTTATGTGAACAAGAACTGGACAATCCGTAATCACGGTAAAATTAATTCCAATCAAGAAGGGTCGCAAACGTTCAATCGCCCAAACTATGACCATTAACTTAATGATAACTTTTCTGTACGTCTGAGGTTCGCCTGGTAATTGCATATACTAACTTAAGAACTTTTTTTTCGTTTTCCTCGAAAAGCATCGCTCCTAGCCCTATCGAACTGGTATCGGACTATAGCTCAGTACTCGTTGATTTCGGATTATAATAGGCTAAAATCGTGGACGCTCCTATTATTGATTTAATTTCCTGGAAGGCCTTATTTTCTAGTTCCTGCCATACAAACTTGGCGTTCTTTTTAAACAATTCAATTATTGGAGCAAAAAGACTTGCAAATCCAGGTATAAAACTATGGAAAAAACTCGCGAGCCCATAAAAACCTCGCGTTTCTGATGCATTTTTCGGAATAGGACCTTTTTATCGCCTGGACACATTCCTCCGTTATCAATCCGGTAGCCCAGATACTCAATACTTTGCAACCCAAAACGACATTTCTTAACATTTAAAGTTAAAACCGCATTCTCTAAAAGGCTTAAAATTTTCTCAAACTTCTGTACTAGCTCTTTCTAAGTTCGCGCGTATACTAAGATATCATCAAAGTAATGCAACGCTAATTTGTTTCCATAAGGACCGAGAATTATTTTCAATAATTTCTCGAAATAAAAGGGAGCATTCATCAGTCCAAATATTTCCCTTTCGAATTGGCCAGTTGAAAATTGGGTGATGAATGCTGTCTTTTCCTTCCCTTGCTCGGTTAGGGGAATCTGTAGGTGTCCCTGAGCCAGATCTAAAACTGCGAACATCGTGGCTCCTTGTAATTCTTCCAAGCTATCATCAAGATTAGGGAGTGGAATGTGCATACGTATAGTGTTCTTATTTACCTTTTGATAATCAACTGCAAGTCTCTTTCCATTCTGTAAACTTATTTTTAATCATTTCTCTTTTTGCGACATTCGTAGGGTATGGTCTAATGTAACACGGTTCGGTACCGGGTTTCATTTTTGCATCCATTTGGATTAGATTAGTGCATTCGATCTCAGATGGAACTAATGTGACACAATTTCGGGATTGATTTATTAAATTTAAAATTTGCTTTTTTGACATTCACTTAACTCTTGTACGTCATCAGTCAGATCATCTATAGTCACGAGTTTTCTTGAAATTTGTATCTCAGGCACGGTTCCTCTAATTTCTATCGCCGTATTTAAAATCATTTCTTTTGGTGAATCTACTGCCCTATCTCTGTTATTCTAGAGCGGCAGATACGCCTCACGCCTATGGATCTTAACTTAAACAAAGATAATAGAAGCTCGCGTTAATTTAGTGGTTTCTGATACTTGAGGAAATTCCTGATTTGAGTTTTCCGGTTCTATGTGTGGAAATTCCTGAAACGGGAATTATTTTCCTTGTATAAAACTAAACTGATCATCATAACGATAGTATGTAAATTTAGGTAAATCTGTGAAGTTACAGCCTACAATGACATCATAACACTGAGCATCATCCTCGACAACTCGAAATCGTAATTGATTCTCTTCACATCCGTCTAAATTGAATGTTTCACGTATAATCCTCCCCCAAAGCCTTCAATGTTATTAGGTAGTTCAATTGCATTGAAACCGTGATTTTCAACTACCGATTCTTTAATCAGACAGTCAGAACTTTCCTGATCTAGGAACGCATCAATTTCGACATTTCAGACTTTAATTTTCTTTTCATATTTCCGGTTCGTATTATCTCTACAGTCCTAGTCGAATAATTTTGTCGCGGCTTTCGGAAATTTTTGCGGTTTTGAACAATGTTTAGATATCTGTCCGATTTCATTACTATTGTAACACTTTATTCTAGGCTTAACAGAACAATCGCGCTTTATATGGCCTGTCTTTTCACACCGAAAACATTCGCGTAAATTAGTCGCTCTTATCTCGCTTCACGCTTTATTTACTTGCTCACTACGTTGCATTTCCTCCGTTCTAGACGTCTCGGCTGCCGTATAAATCGAAATGTGAACGACTCATTATCGCAGTACTCGCAGAACTCTCCTGACCCAAGCCCAGTTGAGATCTGCTTCTTATTTTCGTCCAATCCAAAACCCAGTGCTGTGCAAAAACGTAGTTTTGCAAAATAATATTCACCAGTGTTTTCGTTTGGCTCCTGGCATCTTTGATGCATCTCTTGGAAATTGTCGGTTAATGACTTTTCAACCAGGAATGTATTAACGAACGCTTTTCGAAATGACTGCCAGTCCTTCATTTCGTGAATATAAGCCAAATACAAATTCTTGGCTGCTTTTTCGAGATGGCTTCTGGCAGTTTCAAAAGCTATTTCCTCAGTCCATCTGTGTAAATGAGCAGTCGACTCAGGTTGAGTAAGCCACAGTTTCGCTGAAGCTGCTTCAGAAAGTCCTTCAAATTTAGGTATATTGTGTGATAAATCTGGGAGAACACTGTAATGGTGAGTTGGCTGCACATACATATTAGACCGTTGTAGATTTGCAGTGTTCTGTGCCATCAAGTTGTAGATCATAGTTAACAACTTTGTTACATCAATGGGATCTTGCGGTTGACCCGGTGCGGTAGGGGGACCCGAAAGTAATGGGTTTGTCCTTGTCAAGTTAGTATCCGAAGTTTGAGGGTTTTATGCACTGGAATTCCCTTGTATGTTCCCAAATGCGTGTCCAAAACCTTCTTGCTGAAGTACCCTGTAGTTTGGTAAATAGATTTGTTTATTTGGCAACTGAACTCTTCCATCAGGTAGAATCACTTCTCCCTCATTAGCGCGTCACATTCCTAAAAGCACTTCCGCCGCATTTGTGGTATCGTCAGCCATTTTTTTTATCATTAAGACCACATCCAACGTTGTAAGCTTCACCCAACATATGCGCACTGCTCTCTTCTTAGTCTAGATGAATTCGGATCGAACTGCATCACTCCACCATCTTAAACTTATAGAATATTCACACTTCGAAACTTTTATAAACTACAAAGCCAACTCCACTCACAGCTTTTTCCAATGCACAATAATCCTACACTGCGCTTCCAAAACTTGAATCATACAGATCGCACTTCTGGGGTGTTATAAACTTTTCCACTAGTCTATAAATTGCCAGGACTGAAATCAATCACACTCGTCGTGTGCGCGCGTTTATTTCTTGGTTATTTTAGCCCTAAATCTTTAAATTTATAATAAATAGAGAGTACCCGCCTGTCCAAAATCTCAGCGTTTTTGTTAGTTTTTAGATGTAAAATTTCTTTTTCTTAAAAAAATTATAATAATTTTGATATATCTTTACTTATCTTTAAGTGGGTATCAGGGTATTCTATTTTCTGCATAAATAATCACAATTAAGAAAAAGAACCAATATTCTAAATTTAGTATTCTCTATTTGGTTTTCCCCCCTTCTTCAAGTACACTACCGGTGCCTCTAGAAGTCGTTTAGAAACTGATATAAAGGAAAAAGGATGCTCCACATTTTAATAATTGGCGTACAATTAATTCACATTACCAGAGTCCTAATAATGCTTCATAAGAAAAATTTAAGAAAATTATCTGCCTTAAAGTCCTATTAAATCCATTCAAATTTTCTAAATAATTTGATAAACCTTTACGCTATTTCAAATAAAAAGTCAAACTTTCCAACCATAAAATAGTTCAATCTATGAATTTTCAAGTAAATGCACAGCTAAATAATTTGGGTGCTATATTTTTATTATAATATTAAAGATTTAGGACTCAATTAAAAAAAAAAGAAATAAGCACACACACAAATTGCGGAAATTTTTACTAAATTAATCTCTTTAGACGGTTTACTTAGAAAATTTTAATGGATTTGAAAGGACTTTAAAGGAGATAATTTTCTTAAATTTTCCTGCCTAGCATTATTAAGACTTTGGGAATGTGACGTAATTGTAAACCAACTCTTAATATGTGGAGCTCGCTTTGTCCTTTAAATCAGTTTTGAAACGACTTTTAGAGGCGCCGGTAATGTACTTGAAAAAGGGGGAAAATATAAGTAATTTATATCAAATGATTATAATTTTTCTAATAAAACGAAATTTTAAATCTAAAAACTACCAAAAATGCTGAGATTTTGGAAATTTATAGGTTTAGGACTAAATTGAAAAAAAAATAAGAAAGAAGCACACACACACATATATATAGTTAAAATTTTGTCATAAGGAGAACCTCAGGATTTTGCCGGGATCGGGTGCTAATCTGTGAAATTGCAACCGATCCCAGCGAAATCGCGGTAAAATTTCATCCATAACCACGTTTCACGACCGTCGGATAGGTGGTTACAGTCTGTGACGGAATAAATATGACGATCCGGCAAAAGTCTCGTGCACACAAAACAAATGCACACAAGACAAAAGTCTTCTGCATTTTCCCCGCAAGTGTTTTAGCATATTGTTCACACGCAGGGTTGCTTTTCAGGCTATTAATCAGTGAGAGCTCGGCACCTCCAAAAGCGGCGATAATAAGGACGATTAATTTAGCAGAATATTCCGGGTACAATCGTCGCAACTCCCTTCCAAGGTCTCTCTACCTCTCTTTCTTTTCATTCTCCTTGGCTACGGTGTTTTTGTCAGCTGGTGCCGAAAATTCGATAACGAACATGGTTCGCTACTCGAAGCCAAGTAGAACTATTTCCTTCCTCGAGTGTTCAACAGAAAAAATTGTTGAAAATATAAAGTTCCAGAGTATGCGGAACTTTTCATTCTCGGCAATTGACTCTATTTCCCTAGGAGCGTTTAGCAGAGCGATATTAAGGTTAATGCCGTACAAGTGACAGAGATGGTAATAAAGCACTCATAGTGCCGCACTGCACCTTTGGATATAGGTTGTTCCCGCATGAGTTGGGAATAAAATGTGTCCTAGATGCTCGGGGTGTGCATGGCACGCCCTGCCGATATCACCGGGAATGTCTTGGCTCAAAATCTGGCGATGGTATGTTAAGGTGGAAATGAAACCATCTTGGCATGCCAAAATGAAACCCTCCGTGCCCGACTTCAATCCGGGTGATTTGAGGACAGGAAATGCTAGCTCACACGACATTGACTGATCCTCCACATGTCTGTGAAAGATGCTGTGCATCCTCTTATCGAGGAGCTGTTCACGGAAGCTTTTCTCCTGTGCTTTCTGAATCCGGGCTTTCAGGAGTGAGTACTCGAGATACATAAGATTTGATGCATTCTGCTCAACCCTGATACTGAAGTTGAGTCCGATTGTTTCAGCAGCCTCTTCCGTTGCTTTGTACAGAAACGCTCCTTTACCCACTTCTTGCGTCTCCTCCATTTGAGACTCTATGTGCTGTACCAAAATAATCCTGTTGTGAAGTCACGGAACAGAAGACTTGAGATGCATGCTTTTGTGTATGAGCATAACCTTTCGTGTCCCAATATCAAGGGATCTGAGTTCCTCATCCATGGAACCACTGTAAATGAATAGAGTACTACCGGGAGAGTATGAATATGAATATGAATAGAGTACTACCGGGATGGCAAGCATGTTCGTTGCAGATACATTGTTCCTCGCCAACAGTTATGAAGACGAAATCTGCCGGATTAGCCGTTTATATCTGCTTCGAAGAGTATCCTTTATGGATGCTATTAAGTTTTCCTCGCTTCAAATAAACCTTGGGGCATTTCTAACCCAAA
This sequence comes from Druon quercuslanigerum, assembly GCA_010014905.2. Lineage (NCBI taxonomy): Eukaryota > Metazoa > Arthropoda > Insecta > Hymenoptera > Cynipidae > Druon > Druon quercuslanigerum. Next base: position 19,296 of record JAAAKG020006328.1, read on the forward strand.
TTCCATTTCTATTTCCTTAGTGTATCGTTCGATAATCAATAGAGCTACATGTAGTTGCTCCTTATTTTTAGCTTACGATTAGCATGTTTGCTGCAAAGTTACCCCTGGGAAAGGCGAACTGCTATAGTGACGACTTGCGGATTGACCTTTAAGCTTTTCAAAAGACAGATAATAAGTTTATGGGAGGTCAAATCGAAAGGTTTCCGATCATTTATCAAGCCCATCGATAGGTCACGCTTGTAGGATGCTGCATCTTTGCAGAAACATCTATCGATAAGCAGGTTCTCCCGACATCCTTCTACGCCTTTCTTTGAGACAAGTGATTGGCCTGTAATTCTTTTGGTCAGCTGAGTTGCTCATTTTCGGCAGGAGGTTGTAATGGATTAAAGGAAACGTCTTCCACCAGATGGTCTTGATACCATCTGGTCCAGGAGCGGAATAGTTCTTCATACCTCTCAATACTTTTTTCACCTCCTCGGTAGTGATGGTTGGGCATTCTTCCTCAGGTATTGTCATGAGGGCATCACTCCTTGAAGCTATTTACGTTCTCTGAGTCTACGTCAAGTCTATGTTGCATTTCGTAGACTTCTCTCCAAAAGAGTTCGACCTCCTCTGGTTTGGGCGGGTGGTAGGCAGCAACTGGAGGGTCTTGGAAGAGTCGAGATGGGTCAGAGAGAAACTGTTAGTTTTCTCTGACCCACCTCTCTCTCCGCTTTGGACTTCTCTTAGCGTCAAAATATTCTTCTCTCAAAAATATGCTACCTGATGGACGCCCACTTTCACTTGTTAAGTGTGTGATAACGAATCCGGAGTTCGCGCGCGAACTTTCGAACCTTGGTGGTAAAATTCCCGCTAAACATTATATAGTCAATCACACAGTGAATGCGGGACGCGTACTGTCTCTCCAAGACTATCTTTATGACGAGTTGGTGCATTCGTATTTGGGTCTTATGATCAATAATTGGTTTTGTTTTACGGTTCGCATGAGCTAAAGCTCTCGCTGCATTATACACACAGCAATTGATAGTCCAGAGGTCGGATTCTTCAGAAAATTGCCCACGAAGATCTTCATCCGTTTCAGCCAGATTTTTAGGCTTGGGAGAAACCTGGGTTGTTGATGTTTCTCCGGGTCATGAAGCATCGGTCGTCCTCTATTGAATGCCTGCCCACGGTTGGTCTTGTCACCTCTCTTTCTCTGTTGCCGGCTTGTTCTGGATTTGGTAGAGTAGGCGCTCCCCTTACATAGCCCCTTTTTTGAAGTACTTCGGTACGGTTTTGCAGACGTTCATGCGAAAAGTGCGTTAGCTCTGGGCGTTTCTCGTACCACAGAGCATGCATTTGTGCCATGTAATTCTCTCGTTCAGGGTTTACACTCGCATCGTAGCATTTTAGCAAGTCGTGATTTTGTCGCTCTGTCCACCTAAAAGCCCCAAGATTTCGCCGATCCATCGCATTAACTCCATCTTCATTCGCTCCCCCAGCTCTAGAGTGGTCGGGATTGTTGTCCAACCAATTGTCCAGAGCCCTGCGCGTTCTATTGCTTTGAACCGCACTTAATACAACTATGTATGGTTTTATCATTGTTGTTTCCACGAGAAGCTAGGAAAAAGGGTTCGTCCATCCTTGCAGAGCCCCGCATACAAGGATAAGGCTGCGTACTCTGAGAGATCTTCCGGTATCTCAGAGTCACCGTTCTAGGCACCTCGCCCAGGGACCACTCCTGAACAATTATCCTCGACTGCCTATTAATTTTTTGTAATTATATGCAGCAGAAACCCTTGGTACAGGGACCCTCTATCCACAACCCGAGGGCGCGTTCGGTGGCTATGTCACAGGCCCTTCGGTTGGATTCTAGAGTAATCAAAACCGAATATATATTTACATATATATATAATTAAACTATTTGTCATAAGGACAGCCGCAGGATTTCGCCGGATTTCATCCATAACCACATTTCACGACCGTCGGATAGGTGGTTACAGTCTGTGACGGAATAAATATGACGATCCGGCAAATGTCTCGTGCACACAAAACAAATGCACACAAGACAAAAGTCTTCTGCATTTTCCCCGCAAGTGTTTTAGCATATTGTT
>JAAAKG020006339.1:0-46508 GCA_010014905.2 Druon quercuslanigerum
GAACCTTAAGTAAATTAGTTCTTCGCTTTATGTAAAACTGACGTAATTGAACCAAATGCATGTCATAACGATGAAGCCTACTGAGAGTGTAATAGCCCGCGAAGCGCGCAATAGCGAGCATACGAAGTGCAAAAACCTAGGGGAACCGAGCGTAAAGCGTAAGGCAAATGTGTCCGAGCGCGTAGTGCAAGGTGAATATACTATCGAGCGCGAAGCGCGAGATCCAACAGGTGCGCGCCCTAGGCGTGCTCAAACTTGCGAGCCTAGGGATTTGGCATCTTAGATAGTCAGTTCCGCAAGAGTGTCGTAACCATTTCTCCGGAAGAAAATAATATTTATGAAAATAAGCATCAAATGTTCAAAAAAGAGCATTTAAAATACAATGAATTTACCTAATATGGCGTTTAATCTCAATGAATGTCGATTATAGCTTGGCAGCGTCGAGGCATACTTTCCACAAACTTTCGGCCATAATGCAGGGTAAGGATCTCCAAATATCACGGAGGTGTCGAGTCAGCTGTTTGATGTCGAAGACACGCTCTCATCGGAACTTCAACTTTATTGTAGACCACACATTTTCTATGGGATTTGCATCTGGGGATTGTGAGGGAAAGTTCAAGACAGTGATCCCATTTTCCTCTTTTCCCTGGCTGAACAGGCGACTGCAGTGTTTGGGGTCGTTGTCTTCGTGAAGTATCCATGCTCTATTTCCTTGACCAAAACATTTCTTTGTATACTTTATCAATGACCAATCATAGATTTGAAGCAGACTTTCGGCGTTCAGGTTTCCACTGGGCATGTGCATTACGCCAAATAATTGAGATTTCTTGTTTTTCTACTTCACTGTAACCCCCTTCCCAGGTTGGTCGAAGGGGTGTAAAATATTAAAATGTTTACAATCAACACGTATTTTTATTTTTGTTTGGAAGCGCATTCCTTTGACAATAAATTTCGAATAAAACTTACGTATTACGCTTGCGCTAACTCACGCCTTTTCCCCTCGAAAATGAAAATTTTTTATCACATATTTTTTTCGTTAGAGGTGTATTTCATGAGATATTTCGTTGTCTCAAGACAAGAGAATAACCCTGTATATCTAGCTATCAATATATTATTCGTGAGGTGAAATCTTAGTGCTGAAATATGTATTTGTATTTCATACAGTTTCTATTATTTCGCAATAGCGGGATTAACAGTTGAAGTCGTTATTCACACTGTTACGGGTATTTAATATCTTTCATGTTTTGAAAATCCTGACAGACGCTGAGACATTCACTGCAAATCAAACTGTTTAAATCGAAACGATCGAGAAAAAAGTGCACTAAATGTACCATTTTTTCCGCGTGACAAGAAGCGGTCTAAAATCAAAACTAATGATTATAATGATTATAAGATTTCAAATATTTGTTACTTTAGAGATTCTTGGAGTTTACGAAACGGAATCAATAAGATTTAAAAAAAAATAAATTAAACAAAAACGCAGATTTGTTCATTCCTTTCTTTCAATTTTATTTTAAATTAAATTGAAATACTTGCATTCTTTCTTGTAAGTCTTATTGTTATTTAAAATCGGTGGAGATAGCGTTTTTTTGTATTGAAGTATACCTATTTATAATTACAAATGATCAATCTGTATACTATAATAAAGTATATCAACATGTGCTCACGGCCTAAACACAGATCCCAGCATTTCAAGAATCTCCGCCGAGACATTAAATTGAGTTGAATCCATTTTGTTATCCAAAAATCAGCGACATCTTTTCTATATTGAAAGTTATAGTTAAAACTGCCAAGTTACAGAATGCAAATTTAAACAGAGTGTAAAATCGAGGCGTATCCGATGTGAAGAACAAGTACTGCCACGCACACAAGGAAAAATGCCACTATGGGTCGAGTACCACACAAAATTTCGAAATACTGATCTAAAACTGGATCAAAGCTTCGTACAATTGAAAAAGGTAATGCACATCTACCTACGAAAATGTGACGTACTTGTCATTTTCAACTTGGCAGTTATGTAGTTGAGGAAAATGTTGTCATTGTGCAGCGCTTTTGTCCAATTTTAAATCGAAATTCAACACCGTGGTTTTTAATGTGTAGTTTAAAGTTTTTTCAGCCTCACGAATTAGACAACCCAACATAAATGTATGCAAAATTATCATCGATAAGCAGATATTATTTATTTTATTTATTATTTATTATAGGTAAGAATTACAAATTAAGGCAACCACATGTCATAGTTAGGGACATTATTTTTATAAGTTAGCGAAAAAGTTTTTTTGATGCATCAAATCCATAAATTTTTTAAACTCGATATAAGTTTATCAATAAGAAGTACATCAGAATTTATCAGAAAACAGATCAATATATGGGGCATTATTTCTGAACTGCCCCAACAATAAAAGGCATGTCTTCCGATTGCCTTCAAATTTTCAAAGTTTGTTTGCTTATATGATAATAGTATACCCGCCAATTTTTAGACTTTTACTACCATCCCTCCTCTAACTACAGCGGGTGAAATTTGCATCCTCCGGGCAAAGCGGGTATTTTAAAATAATCAAAATTATTTTCTATTAATGAGAATTGACTTTTCTATGAGTGATTTCTCATGCTCTTCCATTTTGTGAAATTTATTGTTTTTTATTTTTTTATAAACAAATTGCAATGTAAAATGTTTATTTAACATTTTATACTCTTTGGCCAGTTTTTATTTTTAAAATATTTTTAAATGAAGGCTTGGCTATTTTTCGATGAAAATGTTCTTTGACATTTTGGTACTGAAAATAGTTATGTAGTCATGCGAGGATATCGGAGCGAAACCCTTCCTCGCGCGCTCGGACAGGTTGGCCAGTCCTAACAGGGACTTGGTTGTATGCATGATTCTTTAGCGAAGTTGCACTAAATTCATGATAATTTATTTAGTTTGTTTTATTTCGTGCATTGTTTGCTTCTATGAACTTAAGGCTTTTTGACTGTCTTCGGAAACAGATCATGTTCTGTTGCGAATGAAGTTTTTTTCAGTTGTGATTGTCCGTTCTCATTTGGAATAAATGCGTGGTATTTTAGAGTACCGGGAATTGTAATTGCTCCAGTGAATCTAGTTTCTAGTTCTTTGGTCATCTTTATGTGATCTGCTTTCTAACTGAAAAGAATTACTATTTCCTTTAAATGATTCTAAGTCCATTCGAATAACTCCATCGCAGTTAGGATTGGATTCTGTGCTAAGCGCTGAAAGCTTGCTTTTGTCGCAAGTCTTTTCAAATTTCCACCAATCCCGTCACCTGGACCTTTTCCAGGTGCAGTTGCCTGGAAATGTGTTTCTGTAGAAATTCCAAAATCTTTTTTGTGATTTAAAAAATTTATGAAGGTAAATTTATTTTTAAAATGCTGCGTAGCTGCATCTGTCACATAATAAATTTTGTTAACAACACGAGACCAAGTTTAATCCAGCTAAAGAAAGGACAAACCCTATATAATTTGTTTATATGAATAGTTTACACTATTCTTAATTGATTTAAGCCTTTCATAAGTCTGTTTTATATGACGATAATGATGAAAATATACAAAAAAAAAAACATTATAGAGGGGCGAGGGGTGAACGCTCTCTTAAAAAATACTTGCGTCCCTAATTTGTTCATATCTATGTGCAAAAATTTTCGATGCATTAAGTACCGCTGGAATTAATCTTTTGACAGTTTCTATATCAATAAAAAATATGCCAAACAACGGTTCTATCGAAAAAAAGTCAAGCTTTCGTTTAAAAATATTTAAAAATAAATAAAAACTGCCCGAAGAGTAGACAATGTTGAATAAACATTTTGAATAAAAATTTGTTTATAAAAATTTAAAAATCTAAAAAAATAGATTTCACAGAATGAAGAATCATAAAAAATAATTTTAGAATCACTTATAAAAAATTCAATTCTAATTTGTAGAAAGGAAGTTATGACCATTTGAAAATCTCCGCTTTGCCCGGGGGATGAAAATTTCACCCCCTGTAGTTCGATAAGAGATGGTAGTAAAAGTCTATAAGTTAGTGGATATACTACTGTCATATTATAGGTAAACGAACTCTGAAAATGTGTAGGCAATCGGAAGACATGACTTTTAAAGTTGGGGCAGTTTAGGGATAATGCCCCATATTTAAAAATTGCAATATACGTGGTCATTGTAATATAATTTTGAATTCCTTATCTGATGCCTACGTTTTAAACCGTCTCTTGAAATGGGTGACACATAGCGTTTGGGTGGATGGGTTGGCGACGGCAAGTGAATCTTTACAAAGTACCTATCATATATTGTATGGTGTAGTGATGTCATTGGAGCATGACGATAGAATAGTTTGTTTGGTAAAAGCTGCATTTTATTTTTATCATTTATTGGATAAATACTATTTTCTACGTCATACAATCCGATTATAAACTTTTCGTCTTGTGCCACATGTATAAAGATTATGCCCTTTAATGGTAAATAAGAACCATCCGTATCTCGGAAGAAAGCAACTCCGTAAGTAGTAAGTGATTTATCAGCAAATCCTCTCAAGATTTCTGGCGGCGCTTTTATTTCTGTAAGGAAAATAAATGTGTAGAAATATTCATCGTGACAAAATCTTGAACCATGTTTGGCACTAAAACTGCCCATGAAACGCCAAACCAGAGGTTGGCCTGGTTTGGCGGATAAAGAATTGGAAACAGATGTTCCGGACTAAAAACAATATTTGTTCAATTTTTTCGGGTAGAAATATTCAATCTTTATTTTGTTTTGAATGGCCTTAATATATATTGAGAACCATAATGTCTGGCTGTGTCAAATATTTAACATTAAAATTAGAAATTCAGAACCTGTTGGTTTTAAAGGCATGTTTATATTCGGCATCCAAAGAACATGATTATTACAGATAAAACAACTTATTATTAAATAAAAAATAGAAACAATGAAGATAAATAAAATGAACGTTCTTTCAAATTTGAAGCCGATTATTGATTAACTTCAGAGGTCTTGGGAGCCTTTTGGCTTGTCTTCGAGTGATAAGTCTCTCAGGTTCTTTCCTTGTTTCAATTCAAAAATAAAGTTTAAATGCGATTTTTCAATTTCTTTTTAGTGAACATTTAGAAAATTTAAATCATTTTAATGATCTATGAGGAAAAATTATTTTTTTCTGTAGAAACTTGCAGAAGGAAAGATCGAATATGACATAACTTTTTTTATATTGCACAATGCCAATAAGAATATAAGCGGAATTGATTAACTTATAAACACAAAAGCACTCAAAATAATGTATACGATATTATATTATTATATTTACCATCTTTTGAATTAATTAAATTTACTATGATTAAGAGCAGAATACCAATTATAATTTTCATGTTGTGAACAGTGAGTGAAACTGCCAGTATAATAATGAATGCGTTTCAAGGTTTTTCTATTGTACATATGTGTATTGTGGTTGCTATCTCAGTCGTCGGCTTAATATCTATTTTTGATACACTTGTATTTAAAAAAGTGATTTTTATTTTGGAAATTTCGTAAAGCACCTTCGGCGTTAACGAACACATTCTCATCACAAGTATCATTCTTCGCACTCTATTAATAGGTATAAAATGTACAGTTATACAATATATTGTTTTCTGTACTTCGATTTGCCATTGCTTATTTAGATCTTGTAAAAAAAACCACAATTTTGGTTGAAAATTATTTTAATATTTTCACAATTCATAATATGCACTGATATTGAAACTGAACTTTTTTTATTAACATGTTTTTATAATTAAAAATCTGTAACTGTGATTAAAACCATAGCTGTTGGTAAAAAAAAGCTGATTAAAAAACTCGACCATTCTTTTCTTTCCGTGAATTCATTTACCAAACCGCATTCCAATGCGATTAGGGAATTTTAATTAGTAAACAGACGAAAACAACGACAACAAAGAGGTATCATCTTAAAACTTCCTTTTCGGATTTAGGGAGTCTCATAATTTAGAGATTTAAAGAATAAAACCAATACCTTCTTATTACGATAAGAATTAAAACAATATTTATTCTATCTACTCCAGCCTATCGCTAATTTCGTGTTTCATGCCAAGCTAGCACACGTTTTGTGTACAAATCACCCCAGCTGTAGCTAAGCACAAATTTCATAGTCCTAAAAAAAAGTTTAAAAGCATTTAAGTAATTTCTTTTAGTAATAACTTTTTTAATTTAAATGATCAGTTGGGATCAATTCATGGAGAAATATTCTTTTCAGAAGAAGATTACAGACGGAAGCCCGATCGGGTACGACGTGCTTTTTACAGTGCCTTGTGATATTATTAGGCCAAAGCTAAACAATTACAATTTTCACATTATTTTTGTAATTCATTGTAAGCATTGTGAGCATTCTTATGTTTTTAAACTCCTAGTTCGCTAGATTTTTCAGACGAGTTACCACGTTTTTATGTCGAAAAAAATTCACCGTTCTCGACTGATCGGGAAAATCTCAATATATGAATCCCATCTACAACGCTGGGAACTTCATGAAACAAAAGTCCATTAACACGATCCTACGACCAAGTAAGAGCTGATTCGGATACTCAATCACATTTGGGAAAATTGCTCAGAGATAAATATTAAAATTGAAAACTGTATGAACAGTATACCTAGTCATTTGGAGCTTTATTATCTGGTAAAGCTGGACATAGGGTAACTTTTTCCACACAAAAACGTGCTAATTCGTCTGACAAATCTGGCAAATCTAACGAACTAGGAGTTTAAAAATACAAGAGCGCTCAAAATACTTACAATAAATGAAAAAAATCATGTGAAAATTGTAATTTTTTTAGCTTTGGCCTAATAATATGGCAAAGCTCTGTATATACAGAGAAATAAAAGAATTCAAATTGTCAGTGAAAAAAGATCTGAACATTTTTCATCATTCATTTCTTTATCAAACATTTAGTTTTTTATTTCAATAGTAAAAATAACATTGAAAATAATAATATTAAATTTTTGGAAAAAGGACACCAGATACGAAAAAAGTGATTCAAAAAAAGTTGCTCAATGTGTGAAACGATTAATTTCGACACCTTTTTGAAAGTACGTGTACTTTTTCATGATAAAAACACGACAATGAAAATACGCTAGTTTTAAAATCAATGCATATAATAATCCTTAACAATATAGACTTACTGATATCATACATTTTCCAGTGCAGATACGACTAAAGACTAATAAAAAATACGGAAAAAATTTCAAAATGATAATGAATAACAAACTGTAGTACTTTATTTTGCAATATCTGTATAAGATGTCACAGCTCGAGATACATAAATTAATATAAGTAAAACACGTAATGTAAACGTGTTCGTGAAGGCCGAACCATCTTTATCAAATGAAAATTCACAGTCTCGAAATAATAGTTCTGGATACTTTGACCTTTAATTTCAAGAGGTCCATGCACAAATGTGGGAAGGGATAAAGGCTAGCATAGTTATTTGACTACCCTCTTTTAGTTATTGAACTTACAATCTGACAGTAGTAGACAGATTCAATTGGTGTCGAAAAGAATATTCAGTTTTCAGATATAATAACGTGTATATCTGTTACGTACACACATACACAGGGACTCAATGGTCACTACTCTTAACTGCTTAATCAAAAACTCGTTTTCTACCATCTTTAGCTACCGGAAGGATCAATCTTTATTTCACCACGTTAAGCTTTTAAGGTCTATTTCAAAATGAGCATCGGCACAAGTTTAGATTTTCTGACTTCCCGTGGGCACCTTCCCCCTACAAATACAATACCATTCAAAATCCATTTAAAATTATATTTTAAATTTCTTCAAGAAAATTTATTTCCTTATATACGAAAAAAGCACATTGAAAATTACACATAATATTATGGTATTATATTTACTATTTGCGGACTTAAATAAATTTGCTGTGACTAAAGAGCAGCATACCAATTATGATCCTCATGCAGTGAACATTACGTGGAATTACCAATATAATGTACATGCTAACAGGTTCTTCTATTGTGTATATGTATATAGCCATTGCTTTCTTGTTGGTTGGACTAACATTAATTTTTGAGATATTAGTATTTTAAAAAGTGAATTTCATTTCACAATGGAGAGGTTGAAGAAGAAACTCTCAATAACGTAGTGGCTAAACTGACATTTGCAAGTTAGCTTGTATAAAGTATTAATTTCATTATGTCCTAACAAACATAACAGAATATTATGAAAATTATTATCCATAAGAACGGTGTTAAACAAAATAAAGTTTTTAGTATACACAAAGAAATGTGTAGTTTAATGACGAGAAAAAAAATCAGAATCACATAACGTATGAAGGTGTATGATTTATTAAAAATAGTGAATATGATTTTTGATGCAAAAACATCAACAACAGTAATTTGGTGATTGTAAATTCTCTTTTGTTAAAGCTACTTCGTTTTTAACGAACACATTCTCATTACGTGCATCGTTCTTCGCCCTCGATTAATAGGTATCCAAAACGCGAAGTGTTCTATATTATGATCAAATCTACTGTATCAAATGTACAATTGTATTTATATTATTTTCTGTACTTCGATTTGGAACTTCTCATTCAGATATTGTAAAATAAACTTCAATTTTATTTCGAAAATTATTTTAATATTTGTTTCTTATTTTGCATTAATCTGTATTCTCAACTACCTCGCCAAATGTATCACGTCAGTAGGTTCTTCTTTTCACAATTCATAATATGCACTGATATTGAAACTGAACTTTATTCATTGGTATGTTTTTATAATTAAAAATTTGTGGCTGCGATTAAACCCATAAAACCATTAAATTACCTGAATTTTATGTTTTAAGTGTTACTTTCAGTTAGCTTCGTTAGAGATAACGTTCTTTTGTGTCATATAGTATACCGGCATGCCATTGAATAAACTATGTCATATAACAAAGTATATGAACAAATGCTCAAAGTAAGAACAAATAGTCAAACATTAGAATGTTATATATGCCAAGGCTTCAAGTGAACTCATGATAATAACAACTGGATAAAGACTATTTACCAATACATATTAGAAATATTTCTAAATCCATTATCCTTTCACTGGCATAAGCAAACGTTAAAATTATGAGAATAACCAATTGATCAGGTGCAATTTCTTATTTCGCTGTAAAATACAGAAAATTTCAGAATAAAAGTATGTTCAACTCCCTGAAAATTTTTAAATAATGGCCACATGCCTTTGTGATTTCAAGTAAATTTCCTATTATATATAGTAGGGTGGGCGAAAAAAAAATTATAAATGGAACTTGGAAGATCTTATTTACGATTATTTTCCAGTTGGTATTCTTATGTTTCTAAATCAACTTTATTACGTTCACCAATCATTGGGTTAATTTTTCCTTTATTTTAATTTTAGGATAAGTTGGAAAGTTGCAACATACTCTTCTTTTTCCAGTTTTATACTGTAATCTTGTCTGCAAAACCATTAATGATCATTATTACACATTTTGTCATTTTATAGTAATTTCAATATTATACCTATATATGATATAGCTAGCTTGTATCAAATTTTCAAGATTGTAAGATTATAATACATCATTAGTAATTACTTGAAATTTTAACCACTTTTGAATGACAAAAAAGTCAAATTTATAGGTGAGTAATATTTAAGTGTGTCGAAAACTCACTGACGCTTTTCTCTAAAAATAAGTATTCTTAAAACAATTTTTTAATTTATAGGAATTGTTGTGGGTTTTATGTCGGCGTGGAAAGATCAACATAATGTTTCAAGAGTCAATAACTAAGCTAGGTAGGCTATTCCTAAAACATTGACCTAAAAGCAGGTAAGATTTTTAAACAATTTGAAAACGCTGTTAACATCTACGTACGAAGAAGTGATCCACTTGTAATATTTAATGCAATAGTTATATAGTTATCAATCATGTCTTTACAGACACAACGGAATTTTATGCAAAATGCCATCAATAAAAAAGATATTATTTTTTAATGTAAAATATTATTGCTAAACATAAAAATTTATGCTTTACCTAAATCGGATTCTTGTTGAATTACTTAGACAAAAATTAAAAATAAACCACACTGTTATAGGTATGTGTATTATTTTTTAAAGAAAGTGACTAAACTTTTTGATGCATCGAACCCATACATTTATCAAGTTGATATAGGATTATCAATAAGAAGTACTTAATCATTTATTCGAAAACAGATTAAAGTATTAGAAATTCGACAATAAATGGTCATCGTAATTTGATAAAAAATTCCTTATCTCATGTCTGCGTCTCAGACCGGGTTTTAAAACGAGTGACAGGCGCACGGGTTGAGGCGACGGCGAACGAAGGCGTACAAAGTACTTATCATATACCTTATGTTTTTTGCCTCTCATACCAACAGGGCTATAGGATGGCTTACTTAGTAAAATCTGCCCATTTCCAATAAATAATGCATGAATATGTTCTGCGATGCATAGTACAATTACAAACTTGCGATTTTCTGCCACTAAAGCACCATTTTGGTCCACCATTTTCACTAAAGAACTATCTTCATCTCTGTAATGAGTAACTCCGTAACCCTTAATTAATTTAGGAGCATATTTGCAATAGACTTTCACGGAAAAGGCTGTGGTTTCTGAAAGACAAAATACCTGTGTAGAAATATGTACCGTTAACTAAGCTAGGACGAGGTTTGGACATAAAACTAGTTGCCAGGTTAGCATGTGATGTCAATCTAAAGCTGAGTCTGGCCTACCAGATAAAAAATTTCAACGCCCTCTTCCGGATTTAAAAATATTTGATCTAACTAACCGAAAATAGATGTATCCCATATAAAAAGTCATGTATATTGAAGCATGAAGGAATTCTAGAAATATAAGGTTTCAAACCGTCCTGAAATTTTTGTTTATAGATGAATTGGTTGGGTAACCACGGCTTACCATGATTTTTATTAGATTGCACTTTTTTTAATGACAAAAAACATTACTGTCTTGTAATATTATCTTAAAACCGTAATTTAAAAAATACTCATATCTCTCACTAGCTATATATCACTAGTAAATCCAATCTAAATATTTTGTCTTTAGAAAACAAGCTCCTAGAAGTGTCAAGAACATAAGCTTCGGCAGAAATCACGCTGTATTAAAGCATGTTTTGTGTCTATTAAGTTCTACAGAGTTGTTCTTTTTTGAAACTCTTTTTCCATTTTCCGGAAGCATTTTAGTCTCTACATGATCAATAAAAATTTTTTAATTGAATTCTGAAAAAATGTCAAATTAGTCAGGGTAATTTACTTCGTATAAATCGCAAACTCGAAAATGTAGTTTCACACTTCTAACTTTACATCTACTTAATAGGGATAAAACAAAAAATTATATTAGATTAGGTATCAAAATAAAATTTTAAACTCAATTCTTAAAAATTTATATATAATTCTTCTTGACTTCAAAAATATCATGCTTGGTATTACCGTCTCTAAGAATTGTACTAGAATCACTTTTATTTTATTATTTGTTTTTATAACGTTAGCTTTTTAAGCCTCTTTAGCTCGTTTATTATTTTTGTAAGTGATTCTGATAAACTCAATGTAATTTCTCTACACCTGCCCGAAAGTTTTACGTTAGATATAGAAATAAATATTTTTGAAGTTGTGGTTGATATGAAGAGAATAACTATTTTTATTTTAACCTTTCTTCAAAAATTGAATTTTCTATTGACAGGTTAGCAATTGCAATATTTCCGCGGAACAGAAAAACAGTTTTTGAATTATCGTGAGAGCTTTTGTTCCAATGTATACCATTTTTAAGGCCTAATATTTGCAATAGATTTCCCGTTAATCAATCTTATGATAAGACGTTTAAATTTCACGATTTTCTTGGATGCTGTGGCTGCGCGAAACTCTTTTTCTCTAAAACTTTTGGTCTCCAAAAAATGGATTTTTTCCTGTCTAGTATTGATTGTTGTTTCAATATCTGCTTTGGGGTTGCGATTAAAAGCACCGGGATTACAATTAAATTTTTATCTGCTATTTCTATCAATGTTGGCTCAATTATTAAACAAATATTTCAGTGGCAGATACTACAATCCAAAATTAAGTATAAGTTACACAATTCATTTTTTTTTGGACCTTAAATTGAAAAATGTGGTTTTCAATCATAATAATACAGAATTTAATTAATATATGAGTTTATTGAGGGCCCTATGGAACATTACTAAAAAAAGAATACTAAAGAATTGGAGAGCGTGATGAACAGATAACTTTATGAAAAGAACGTGACTGTGCAGGATTTTCAACTTTATTGATACAATATGAAGGCAATATTGCGAGACTTGTCAATAAGATATGCGACCTCCACAAACATGATGTACATATTCACAATTTTTGTATAAAAATAAAAAAATTACCTACACACTGAATCTACTTAAGCTTACTCGTTGCTGTATTAGTTATACACATATCTACACTTCCCTACAATAAAAAACAGTTAAGCGACTTTTTTCGATGAATGAGTTTTTTATATCAATGGAATCTTGAGAGTAAGTTGCGTCTGTCTATCATAATTTGAATAACATTCTTAATTATTGATAATACAAATAACTGTTTTAATCGAATATATTGATAAAATTCACTAAAGGCAATGGAAAAATATATGAAAAGTACTTTGCGGTGCTTGTAATTTATAAGAGAAGTGAAGTACATCACGACAAGAAATACAAGAATATGCGCAAATCACTTTGGGAATATTTTGTGTGGGAAAAGTGGCTGAGCAAGCTTCTTGTTACGAAATCAAAACTCCGCATGTACTTTAGGCAAGATCTTAAGTTGTAAATATGCCTAGTCGAGAAAATATCTCAAAACCAAGAAAGCCGTCAGTGACACCATTACTTAGAGAAATGTCCTGTTATGAGATAAGGATGTTTGTTTACGTAAATAGAATTTTCTCCTAAATTTAATATTAAGAGGATCTTCGTTTGTTATACCAGGGATCATTTCGAACCAAGAGCTTTCCTTATGCAACTAACTTTATCTAATATTGCAACGTAATAATTATGTTAGTGTAAAAAAAATCTCCCACACTTACCATTTTCCAGAAAAAACCAAAGGGATATTTTTTAACAGCAATTTTAGCATAATTACATATCTTTTCAGTTTGGGCAGCAGTACCAAAGAATTAAGTGAATTGATAATATAAATATATAGGTCATTCTTGGAGTGTGGAAATTAAGATATAAAATAAAGAATATCAATACGAATATTTATTAGCTTGCATTTCTGAGCGCACGATCTTCTCCCCGCAGTGTCTATTGTAAGAGATGTGTGTTCTGTTGTATCTTCTAATTATAGTAAAATTATACAAAATAATAAGTTTAACCGTTCTTTCGTCACAAGAAACTAGGAACGTTTAATCTTTCGTTTCATGAATTGTAGAGTCGAAACAGGAAGCTTTTGAGGAAAAAAAGTCTTGAGCATTTCTCGAGGAAGAACGGTAGAGCATTGGCTTCAGAAAAACTGTCTAGGCTGCTAGATGGGAGTGTGGTAAGCAGAGCAAAATTATGTTCACCAATAAACACGTAGGTCCAGTTGGCCGAGTTACTGCACCAGCCAACCCCAAGGCGAAGTTGTCCCATTATTAAGCGTTTGAATACACGATAAGAGAAATCACGGCTGTTTCGGACGGACATTGTTCGTTTCGCGGACAGCTCGCACACACGTTGTGTTCACATATAGAAACACACGAATCTAAACACGCATGGTACTTATGTTGTTCGCTGGGCGCACACCAACATTTCTCTGCTCGGAGACAGAGGGTGAAACAACACTTGCTTGGGTAGAGCGCTTAAACTTCCATACGTGCCTCGTGTAAAAGCCCAAGCTACAAGCACACCACATGCACAAAATACGCGCATGAAAACATAGCCGGAAAGGAAGAGCAGTACAATAACCTATGTTCTTTGTGAATCTGGGTCTAACTATATTTAGTGATCTGCTATAAAAAAATTGTCTTGGGTCTCCATGCAGTGGTTTTGTTTTGTTTTAATTAAAAAATCAAGTCAAACATGAAGTGAATCAGACGATTACATATTTTAGCATGGTTATACAATCAATATGCTTCAATCTACGATACAACATGTCACGACTGGTAACTTAAGAAAAGAATATATGTGGGCATTCGCATGAAAAGGGCCCTTATGGCTGGTATAGATTTGCGTACAGTCATATAGCTGGTTAAATTCTCAACTTTTTTAGCCCAAAACAAACTCTATAGATTGATATACGAGTAGCTCTCTGGTCATAATTATAGTGCCAATATATTTATATAGTTCCTAGTATCATCCTTTACTCAAACCAGAAAATAATAGCTTTTACCCCAAATTAAGCAAATGCGAATATTTCCTGAACAGGAATCAACTACAAGGGCTCTTTTCATGAGGATGGCCTAGTATAATGTTACTTTAAATCGAAAAAGTAATATAATACGGAATGTGGTAAAAATGAAACATTTCTCTGATTCAAAACTTTTCAGAATTGCTCTAATTTTATAACACCTTGATTGAAGATCTTTCAAGCAGTTAAATAACGAGTCTAGCGCAATCGCTTAGAGCGATAATTACGTATGGCCATTCGCAATTAACTTATTTAAGGGTACTTGTCGCTCTCACAACCATGAAATGCATGTTGAACAACGAAACTAGCCAGAGTGTACTTGAATATTCTACGTCAAATAATGCTGTATAACGTCTCTCACGTATAAGTTACGTATAATATAAAACGCAACATAAGTTTGATAATGATATATTTTTGTCACTGAATTAATATATTCATTAAATAATCTTATCTCTTTTAGTGTAATATATACATTTATCAGACAACAAGCAGAACTAGAAATTATTTCGTCATGTGAAATTTTAGTACGCTTATTAAATATTGACGCTTTAGTTTAGATAGCGCTTTAGATGTAATGATATTGAACTCGAAAACATCCAAATTTCACTAAATGAATCTAGTTATAGAACTTCAATTATGGGAATACTCTACTATACTTTAATGCACAGGTTTTGGAAGTTCCGAAAATTCGACATTGTTTGAATAAAATTATTAAAAATTAATAAATCTTTCCCATTAGTTCACATTTGACAAGTCTGTGAATATCATTGAACATCATAACATAATTCATATAACCACGGCTCCAATCAAAATCCCGTCAACTTATACCGAAACTTTTAATTTATTTTAAATTTCCTTGTCTTTGATGTCCTATGTGTTAATTAACGGGCGATAAAAGTACAATGTCAGATACAGGACGAGAAACTAATCCACCCAAGGGAGTACCTTGAGGTCGGTGCTTAGTGCAGTGCATTTGGCCTGTCTATTACTCAAGCGCGTGGTGCCATGGGACATTAGGACACTATTGGTACATTATCAGTGGGCATTAATACGAGCCAAAGCCGCCTCACTCTATCGCGTTGCACGCTAAGATAATTACGGGGTGAAATATTGTTTGGTAAGGCAACACCGTTGATTATACGGCCACGTTGGAAACGTTTCCTCTTCATCTCAAACTCTAATTCTCATTCCTCCTCTTACCCTACCACACGTGGAGTGTGCACCACCCTCGCCAATTTCCTCTGTCTTCCCCTTCGCCAATCGCTTTTCAGTATGCCGCGTCCATTCCCTCGATTCTTCCTCACATCCTCACTACCTTTCCACAAGCCACTCGACCTTTCCATCCGGCTCTTCACACACGCTTGCCTGCACCTGGAATTCGACGGGTTGTTCCGGTATGACGATTTCAATTTGTCCGTCGGAAAGGGTGGAATTCGTTTCAAGCTTTGACGCTGGAATAGGGAACATCGAAATCACTCCCTTTGAATCTTTACCTGATTTTTGTATCCTCTACTGAAGAAGATTTTTTTTCTCTTTTTATTATATCTTCTCGCTATGCAGTTTTCATTTTTTCCTCCATTCAACTATGTAAAGATGATTAATTTGCATACTTTACAAATATTTAGTTAACACTCTAATTCGTTTTCAATTATTCATTCATTGAAATTTAGATTTACATTCTTTTGAACATTTCTTTCTTTCCTTACTTTTTCGTCTTCTACTTTCGACCTTTAAATCTCTTCTATTCAAAGTAAGAGAAGTTGCATCAATCCTTCAACTTCGTATATATTCCTATCATTATCCTTACTATTAAAATATTATAAAAATAATTGTATTATTGCATTATTATATTATTGCATTATCATATTATTATAATATTATATTATCTCCTATTATCTTTAATTAACAAAACGCTCTTCTTGGACCCATTATTCCTTCTCCATCAATACTGAAAAAGTTTAATTTTGATATTTGTTTCCTCTCTCTTTCACTACTTCAAATAACTATTCTGTAATCTGTTCAGGGGTTTGAAGGAAAGTTTAAGATGAAACTCATTTTCTGGCCTTGAGTCTGCCTTCTGTAATGCAATTTCAACTTTACCACATCCAAATTAGAAAATGTTTTTGATTTCTAACATTTTGCTACCTTAGTAGATACATTCCACTCTTTAACTAGTCCCTCAAAAAAATTGAGGTAGTTGGAAAATTATATGGACTAGTCATACCGAAAATTCGGCCAAGCTTCTGAAAAATATTAGACTAGTCATCCCGAATTTCAGGACGAAGACACAGTTCATTGTTCTTGTTGAGTTTTTTCTTTTCTTTATCCAAATGAGTATGATGATTCTCTCACAATCTCTTCAAACTTGTGGTTTTGTTAATTTATACTTCTTATCGATTCATTCATCTAAATATAAAAATCTAAATACAAGGAATTTCACTCTTCGTGGATTTCCTTCCTTTGTCTTACGTTCTCTTATTCCTTTTCATAAATTTATTTAATTCATCTTTAGCCTTCTTATCCCCTATAAGTTAAGTTTTACCTCTATTTTCTATATTTCGCTGAATTGTCTTAAACCGCTTTTACATTCTGCGCCATCAGAAGTAACGCAAATGGATTCCAAAGATGTCGAAAGTACAAGAAGGGCGTACCAGATTAAAAAGAATATTTCCAGGTTGCTTCGACACCTTGGAAATAGTTAGAAGAGATAAAAGGGAGGGGTCAAGAGAAGAACAGACAGCCCTGAAGAGGAAGGTGCTAGCTGATGGAGGGTGAGAGAGTGTCCGATCCCAAGGGTTGATTTACACGCCATTCTACACCAAGCGGGCACCACCACTCCTATATAGTGTACTCCATACTCCATGGGGTATATCAGCCTCGTCAAGTTTCTCTCTCATACTCCCCCGAGTCGATAACTCGAGGATACCAAACTCCAGTTGGCTGTACAGAGGCACACCGGTAAGGCAATAGCTTGTCACTCGGCCTCAACTCTACTTGACCAGGTTATCCCGAAACGTTCACTGAAATTCCTCTCCTGTTCGTTCACGTTACTACGTGTCTTGCAACTAAACGGGGTACTGAAACTTCGTTGAGTCCCTTTCTCACCAACTCGATCGGGAATATGAAATGTTGAGTATCTCAATGGATGAAGATTATTGTTTCCAATTAGAATTTCAGAAATTACGTAGAATTTAATTTACAATTACTGGAAAAACATTGTTTTCCTGTTGTTCCACATTTGCATAATATAAAAATATATATTTTTTTTATAACTATTAAAAGTCATTATCTTTCAAACAATTACAGAAGCACTGTCACTATCTGATAATAAAAAATCTAGTAGAAGATCTAACTTACCATCGCGCCAGTAAGTGCGAAGAATATTTTCAAATGCCTATGATTTACAGAATACTGAAATGTATATTGATGACATGGGTTGCTTTAGTTATTAATATAAAGTACTTAACCATGGTAACTCTTATTTACAGGAAAAAAGTGATAATAAGTTAAATATAAAGAAATTTAAACAAACCGGAGGAAATATGTATGTAGAATACAATTTTTAGATAAGAAGTATAATGATTAATAAAAATTAATTCGAAATAGGAAAGATGAGAGAGTAAAAGATATGAGGAAACTCTATGAATTATATTTAAGGAAAATAAGTTTAAGTTAAATTTAAAATAAGTTTGAATAAAAGAAGCTAAGGTTGCATTAGGTTTGAAAACAATCTCCTTTTCTACTTTGGATGTAGGGAAAAGGGAAATTGCATTAAAGAAAGCCTATTTAAGGATGGAGAATGTGGTTTGTCTTGACTTTTACCCCAACCATCCTGATCAGAAAAACGGGTATTAATTATAAGGAGAGAAATGAAGGAGAAAATGAACATCAAAATAAAATATGGTCAATTTAGGGCTATCCAAGGAATAAAACTGCTTAGGGTTTTGATCATTGAAATTATAAGGAGATATGAGGGCTGAAAGTAGGATATAAAATAGGATATTTTATGGGTCGACAGTAAGAAGCGAAAAATAAAGAAAAGAAAGGAACTGGCCAAGGGAATGCCAATCGAGAATAAATGACCGAAAGTTTAAGACATAAAAGATTGGAAACTAGTGGTTTAAAAATTATGCAATTAATTCATTTTTGCATAGTTGGATGGAGGAAAAGATGCAAACTTTAAATACTAACGTCAAATTATTTTAAGTGTCTTATCAATATATGTCAAATAGGTTGCGTTTTTAATTATATATGAGTATTAAGTCATAAAGATATTTCAAAATTTTATCGTTTAAGTGATGTGTTTTCTAAACCAGAAAAAGTTTGAATCAACATTGAACTGGCATCATCTCGAAGATTGCTGGGAACTATTATTCGCGTGTTTTCGCATTGAACACTCTGAGGCAACACACAAGGGACTCTCAAAGTCTAAAAGAAATCGCAATTCAAGCGTTTCTTATCGTGGAAAACTTTTATCGCTCGTAACGGAAAGTTCCCACGCCTTTTTGCTGTGGTGTGAGTTTCTTGTGTGAAATGCATCTCGAGCTAAAAGACTTTCGTTTCCAATAATCAAATTGCTATAACTTTCCGGAGTCAATAAAATTCAGAACCTTTGAGTGAATGAATATTTAAACAAGGGACCATTTATATTTGAATTATTACTTAAAGCTTTACGCACATATTTTAATAAATTACAAGATATATATATTGTCATCATGAGAACTGCAAAAAATCGGTACTTTTCAAAAAACGAAGAATCCTTTATCGAAAAACCTAGCTTACATTGCTAAAATTGTAAACTTTAAACTAAAATTGCTCAATTTCTATATTATGCAGTTCAAAATGTTTAATTTTAAACGCTCTAAATAGGAGGTTATTTCCAATTTAAGTTCTTAAATTAAAATATAATATTTTAATTACGAGAAACTAAAATTTCTACGTTTTTAAATAATTAGTGATTGTAAATGAAATTATAAACAAAGAAATGTGGCGCAAAGAAACTAATTGTATAGGAAATAGTCTACCTTAAACTTTGCGATGAACTTTCTTATGAACGGAAGCTCCTAAATTTATCAAATGAAAATAAAAAAAAAACTAAATTCTAAAAATTAACAGTATTTAAAAAAAAATAAAATTCATGCAACAACCCTATTGTAATTTTAAAAAAGTATAAAGTACTTTGGTTTGTTTTTCTTCATATGAAAAAGGCAATGATTATTTGATGGTGATTAATGCTTTAATTCACAAGTTCACAAAATCCCTTAAATAATAATTATTTAAAATATTATAAGCGTTATATATAATCATGAAGTTGAATTTGTGTATAACCTGAAGAACCTAAAGCCTGATCTTACAATCCATAATCGATCACTGTGTTTTTCCAATTTTTCAAAAATAATGCCATAATTTAAAAAAAACGTTTCATTGTTTCCATTCATTAAAGTAGCGTTTAAATATAAGGAAAATATAAAAAATTAACCGAATTTTTTGTTTAAAAATATCGGTGTAACCAATGCAATATATTAAGCAAATATCAAATTTCTGTCGATTTCATCAAGAATGCCTGGATTATTATAGTATTGATTATATTTAGAATATAATTCACTTTTTACAGTAAATAATATCTGACGATCCTCGACAACTGATGCACCCAGTAAATGGCGCGTATACCCTAGTTATATTATTTCTTTCCTTTTCAATAATTTAAAGCAGGTGGTCGATTACGTCATTTTTTCACCTTACGCCAACTACACTTTCACTGACACATTCAATTGTTTAGACTGTTTATCTATAGCTTCCTTCAATTTTTCCCGGTAAAATTGAAGTAAAATTAAAGTTAAAAGTTAAGCGATGGATCCCTTGGCTTTAAGATTTGCTTTTTCCTAATTTTAATGATTCAAATGATAAATTAAAAAAATAATCTGTTAAAATTTCTGGGACTTCAATTAAACGGTTGTTCCAGGTTAATCAATCAAATTTTATCACACTTAAACTTCTGAAAATATCATTTTTTTAATTTTCATATGATCACGAATTTTTAAATTCCTTAATTGAATTTTTTTATTTTAATGAGGCAAATTTATAATTCTGCCAAGTTAAGAGTTTTGACACCAAATCACTCTGTGTTAAATGTTTAAAATTTTAATTTGTAAAGGCTTTCAAATTTTAGATATTTCAAATACTATTTGAAGTGTTTAAAATTTCAATTTAACATCATCATAAAACAGTTCAATTTAAAACTTGTGAACTTTTGCTGCTATTTTAAAATTATTGAATACAATGTACGTACACCTTCAAACTAATAACTAATTCTAATGTTGAGCATCTAGAATCTTTATCAATACTTGTTCCGTTTTATTTTTTCCTTTCCAGCATTTAATGTTTATTCCGTTTAACCAAATCTTAACATTGTTTCAAATTCTACTAAATTATTAAAAGAACATAAAAACAAATAAGGCATCTATCAAAGAGAATTGCGTCTATGTTTTTTTCTGTACGTTGTTAAAAATTGGCCTAAAGAACACGGTAAATTTTCAAAACCGTGCTGGGTTGAAAAATATACGAGCTTCTTTGGCATACAATTTAGAGAGTGCCCACCCGCCGACACACCGGGGGCGACGATCGCTTAAATAATAGATTTTTAATCCGAGCCTACGAGGAAGAATGACTGCCCTAGGAAGAGGCGTGCGATTCATTCCCCCGGGAAGACATCGTGGGATGAGTACTTTCCCCTTCTTCTTATTTTTTTAGAGAAACGTACGAGGGATTAAGATCCCAACCACTCTTGGCCAGGGCCTCCGGCATTTACGTGCCTTTAGAATCGTAAGAGGGCCTTGGTGCAAAGAAGGGAGACCGGGGAGGAGAATCTCAATGCTCCCGCGGAATTCCATTAAAGGTAGAATTGACGGTGGATTAGGCTTTCCGACTAAATCGAACCAAGCCGTCTCTCAAGTGCAATGAGGTTCAGGGTTCATAGTTCATAATTGTAGGAGTCACCACTCCATATTCACTATCTAATTTAAAAATTACTTCCTTAACGTTCATCTTTTGTTAATCTGTTAATCTATAAGAATTTTGAAATATTTATGTTCTAAGATGTCGCAAAATCTATATTATATTTTTTCACTAAATGCATTTGGTTTTACTAACAGGAAACCGCTTTACATGAAACAAATTTGAATCAGGTAAAATTTAAAAAGAAACAATAGGTCAACTGGTATAAAATTGCATACTTTGAAAGTTAAAATTTATGATATTGGAAAATTGTTAATCAAAAAAACCGTATTAAAAAATGAACCTAATTCGAAACTGATTGATTAATGATCAAATTTCGAAAATAGGATAGTTTCAAAAGGTTCAATGTTGAGAATGAAAAAAATCCTAACTTAAGTGAAAACTAAAACCCTGTAAAATATGAATTATTTACTTACTGCGTCATTTTCAGATAGTTCTGTTTGTATCCCTTTTAAATTCAAAATTACAGTATTTTCAACTTTTTAATTGCAAATAGTTAAATTTTTCACAATTTATTTTGAATTATTATTCGACCTTAACATCTGCCAATAAAATATTTTAAATCACGTGTAATTCAATGATCGATGCTTCAAAACTTTGAAGCTTAAATTTAATCAATTATTGTCTTAATTGTTCCGTGATTTGAATTAATTTAGTAGCTATTTAATTCAAAATTGTTTAGTCACAAATCGCTTCGACTGAAAATTATATGACGATTATGTCTTTCAATTTGATATTCTACTACTTTAAAGAATTTAAAAAGACAGACAGGTTTGTACGTTTAAAATTAAAGTCACACAATTGATAATATTTTAATCAAAAATAATTCCTTTTAAAACTGACTATCACGCTCTCAGTATGACATTTTGCAATCTATAAAGATTAAACAAAGACATTTTTCCGACATTTTTAATATTTGAATTTTATACTTGAAAACTGTGGCATTTTAGATCAGGAATCCTCCAAAAATGTAGACATTTTAAAACAAATATTGTCAAATTTAGGCTCACATGTGATATCGATTCGCACAGTTTAAAATTAAAGGATTTTAAATTAGATAAATCATTAATGTTTAAACATTCTACAAACTTTAAAAATTATAATTTCATACTGCTGACAGAATGAATTAATCTTAGATTATTATATATAATACATAATTGCAAACAGGAGAATTTCGATTCATTATTATATCTGAATAGTGGAAACAAATTTCGAAGTATTTGTGTAATTTGAGTCATGCCAAAACGAATAAGAATAATTGAATTTCAGGACCTGAATCCTGGTTTACTTTTACATTTTGCAAAGTCGTTGAAACTGCAGGTTGGCGCTTCTGCCGCCGCACTAAAGTAAGAAAGTATGTGCAAAACATTTAACTGGAATCAAGGTAAAAGAGACCACAGGGAGAGAAAATGTTTTTGTATCCAACCAGGTCACATTCTCCCTACTTTAATTTTCTCTTATATATAATCCATCGTTGTTCCTTACTATCTGAACGCCGTAAAAATAAATGTTGTAGTACAATGCCACTAATTGGTAGATCCACATAAGGAGTTTCCAAAATCCTCAATTTTCTATATTTTCTATTTTTAAAGAATAAATTAATTTCTATCTATGTTCGTAACGCTTAATTAACATAAACCAATTGTAGATATTTCCAACCAATTCATTTCAAAATGAAACTTTATTTTTTTTCTGGGAAAAATAGTTTTATTTTATCTTGAAACTTATATTTGAGCAAAACGTTTCGATGAATTTTAATATCTTTATCTACTTATTTTGACATCACGGGGGCTTGTAATAGTCCGTATATATTCGCGTAAAGACTTGCGTGAGTTCGATTGCTCCGGAGCACTTTTCTTACATTATTAAATTTCAAAGTAAATTTCCAGGATGAATGGCAAGGATGCGTGAGAGAAGAGATAAGGAAAAAGAGTCAAGGAGTTCCAAACGAAAGAGGGTCATATGAGTTTGCTACCTAATGGCTGCATAATTTTGTAGGTATAAATAATATAGGTAGTAGATCCTCTGAATCTTTGATTCACTCAAAGGAATTTGCGAAGATTAAAGACAAAGAAGAAGAAGCTATATAAGCCAATACAATTTTAAGAAATGTTGAGAAAGTCTCTTCCTAATTTTTTTCTTAAGAAGCCTTCATTCTTTCGATAAGACTCGCTATAGGAAAATTAATTTAGTGTGATGAAGAACCTAAATGTTAATGGATTAAAATATTCACCAGATTATTGAATTTCTTTGATTTTTTAAATGTAAGAGCAATTAACTATAAAGTTATTCATTGTTTAAATTTTATATTATTAAAATAATACGTTATTAAAAGAATTAGTAAGGGGATCGTGAGAAAATTCCCACCAATGCCAGGAAGTTTGAAGACAATAGAGTTTATATTAAAGTTATAGCTCTAGTTATCATATATTTTTTCTGCGTTGCATGAAATAGAAACTAAAATATGACACACATTACGATAAATGTTAGTTACAATCAAAAATTATTTATTTGACATGGAGTTGAACAAAGGTTTGGAATTTAGGTAAGACTTTCGATAAAGGACTTTTTAAACTAAAATTCAGTTAAAACGAGGAGCTTCTAAATATTAAAAATTAATATTTAGTTAAAATCATGAAATATTAATCAAAAATTAATTTTTAACCAAATAATCGCAGTTTGCTATATAAATAAATGCTATAGACAAATAGGAAATAACTTTATATTAAGTGCAGAATCTTAAAGACAAAAAGGTGAATTTTCTCAAAAAAGTTAATTTTTCACAAAAAAGTATGAATTTTCAACAAAACAGTTAAATTTTCAATTAGAAAATAGTGACTTTAAAAGAAAAATAGTTCCATTATCAACCAAATAATAAATAATTTAACCAAAAAGGAACGTTTAATTAAAATATATAAATGCTCATCATAAAATAATTAAAGAATTAACTTTATAACAAAAATAGTTAGATTTTTTTTTTGAATTTTTATAAATTCAGTTCGCATTTATGTAAAAAAGCGATAAAAGGGCTCATAGAGAAAGAACTGTGAAGCCTGCTACAAATAAATAGGAATTTTTATCATTACATACTAAACAATGATAGTTTGAGTAAAAAGGGAAGTTCATTTTTATTACTTTTAAAAAATTTGGTTAAAAACTTACAATTTTGGTTTGTAAGAATGAAGACTTATTATGAACACATTTTATTTTTTTACACTAATTTCGTAAAGTTTCCAAAGTTTACAAATTCTTAGTCAGATGGGGGGGGGGGAGGGTTAAGGGGTCAGGGACATTTGTGCATTTTTTTACTAAAAGGGGCGTGGTGTAAAATTCCTAAAAAAGACATACGTAATTTGCGGTTGATCCCCTACATTAGAATGTAATACATTTTTCGAGTAAGAAATACAGGGTTTTTTTTACTTTAGATGTAGCGATTTCGTGATAAATTGTCTGACACAGTTAATCAATATGCTGTTTTTTTAATGCTATATTGACTTCTCGGACTTTAAGAGATTTTTATATTGTTTTTTTAAGTATATATATATATATATATATATACAAAATCTAGACATTCGGTATTTCAGTCTTTCAGTACCATTTTAGCTAGGAGTCAATGTATACCGAAAGAACGCGCTAAAATTGTAGCGCTTTACATTGAAAACATTCGCTCAATTGTCCCGGGACACGTTGTTTCGAAAAAGGTGCATTGGAGTGGCCTCCTCGTTCTTCGGATTTATCTGCACCTGACTTTTTTCTTTGTGGTTATTTAAAAATCAAAGTTTATTCCAGCAAGTCGAAAACCATTGATGAACTCAAAGGTAACATACGAGCCGAAGTAGCTGCTATAACTCCTGAAATGCTGGCCAATTTTATGCAGAATGTCCGAAAAAGAGCTGCTATAAAATGTCTAGAGGTATTTAATGTTGAAATACCGAAGAACTAGACGGCGCACCCTGTATATATTATTAAACAAACATTTTCCGCAGTGAAATATGAAGGAGATGGAAAAGATGATTGCTTCCCTAAAGTTGACATGTGTCAAATACGGTATGCCCGCTTATCGGGCATTCTTGACCAGACCGCAGATCATTAGTTCCGAGCCGCTTGAGTGTTTTCGTGTGTTCTGTTTGGTGAAACAGTGGCATCATGTTTCAGGACCGAACCGGATAAACCGAACAGCGTATGGATAGACGAGTATTGGTGTCGAGAGTAGATCGGGCAGTGCTTGGTTTCCTATGGCGTACCATACTGTACTATGGTATCTGTGTGCCGACTGTCTGCTATTATGCAGAAAGAGAGTGGTAGAGAAAAGGGGGGCGGGAGAGAATCAGAGAGGCAGAATGAAAGGAGGGTTGGGGTGTTTCGGTGCTGTGAAATACATGGCTCAATACTTCGTTGCTGCACGCTTTGTCGCGGTCAACCCCAAACTCACCCACAACTCTAATTGTTACACGAGGCCTCGAACGCCTCGTATTCGTGTCGATAGTGTCGGCAAAACACGAAAATAGCCAGAAAGGATAGCTGCGTATACTGCAAAGAGGAATTGAATGTATACGGAAAAGTTGTATAGGACTAGACGAAAAAGTCTTCTATGAAATCGTTTGTAATCACGCCTCAGGCAAAAATTCAAGCTAGATGATTGAATTGGATGAAACTCATATGCCTGTCTATAGTCGGACTTTTCTACTTGCATCGCAAACAGATTTTGAAGGTAGGATAGAGTGGCAATCAGTGGGTCAAGAAATGCTAATTGTTGTGATAATAAATAAATTTTAAGTTATTAATGACATCGTGAAAATGTGATTCAAAGGATTTTGTACAGTTTATACTAATTTGACATTTTTGTGAGAAAATCAATTAATCTTATTAATAGAGTCATCTGGTTACACTGAAACCTGAATAAATATGCTACTAGACTTAATTTTCCGTAGCATTTATAATCTAACTGTTATCATTATCTTTAAATACTTTCCATGCAAAAATTGTTCCGCCCACTGTTTTCTACCCACCCGGGAAAAAATATTTGGTCTCGATTTTGTCTTAAATCCGTCCAATATGTCATCAAGACCATGATGCTTCGTCTCCTACCGACAGAGCCTGCCACTTCAGGATAGGTCAAGATCAAACAATTGACATCTGCTCAGGATTATCATTTTGCAACCGGAAATTTTTTATTAACTGTATTTTGAATTAAAAACTTAAAACCGACTGGTTTTAAAAACTGAATTCATGTGAAATCTTCCATAAAAAGAATAAAACTGTCATTACATATAAGTATCTATTGAACTGTTTGATACAGGAAGAAATGGAGAACATTATCAGATTCTTCATCCAAAGAACATAATTATAGCGGATAAACAAACTTATTGATACATAAAAAAATACCATGACGATAAGTAATATAAATATCCCGTACAATTTAAAGCGGTATATTGGCGATCCCCGGAGACCTTGGTAGCTTTTTGATTTATCATCGGGTTAAAATTCCCTCAGGTGCCTTTTGAATCAAATAATGTTGTCTCAAGACATAAATTCCTGTTAGACTTAAGACGTCAAAGTTAGACTAGTTCCGTCTTACGAGCTAGACAAACAAAATATCTTGAAATTTTCTTGGATTAGCCTTACCCAACACAAAATCAAGACTAAATATTTTTACCTGAGCAGTGTTCAAATACCCAATTGATTTAGGTGAACCAAGCTTTTGTAGTGTGCAAAAATTTTTCAGAAACTAAAATTTTGCTTTATATACTAGATTCATTTATATTCATTTATCTTCTTACACTGTAGTTAATAAAAATAAACATGTGCCTTTTAAAAACTTGTTTTTCCAGGTCAAGTGTGGGTCCAATTTGCGTAATAAGCTTTTGAAGATAAAAACTTATGTAAAAGCCTGATGAGCAAATTTTTAAAGTCCATATTAACACTAATAATTGCAGGAATAATATTAAACATTTTTTTGTAATATATAGTAATTTTTGGAAATAAAGAGATGAAAATTAAGCCATCGAGGGGGGAAAGCGTTTCAAGAACAGGTCTCATAGGCTACAGGATGTGTCAGTTTTTTAGTTATTATTTTACAGCATCATTTTCTATATTTATTTAGCGGCTTTTATTCATTAATGCCATTCTACCTTTCCATCTACACCAAAAAGAAAAACTTCCAGCATAGCGGTCTATCTGAAAAGTCCAGTTTACGAATTTCTTAATTTTTCTTAATTTTTAAACATCGATTAAAAAAAAAGTCATAATAGATAAGCAAATGAAACTTTTTCTTTGAGTATACGATATGGATGTATATCACACCTGTGAAATTTACACTGTTAAGCACAAATAGTATGTCAATGTGAAACCATATGACCATATGAACGAATTCATCGATTATAAAATTATTTTGACTATTTACTTTTAGCGAAATAATATTATAACCAATTATTTAATCAGACTTTCTGTGTAGAAATTATTTCACACATATTAAAGATTTTTTTGTAAAATAAAGTTTTAATTGATGAATAATACGTAAGTACGAAAATAATGACGCGTGCGCGAATATTGGCTTTAAATTTAAATAATAATATTGGAAGAGAAGTTGTCTCAGTACTTTCTCCATAGAGAACGGATGAAGTGTACGAAATGTCAGCTGAATCGAGGTCGTTCTTGAATGAAGGGTCGATCATAATGAAGTAGAGGTCGTGGAGAGAAAAGGAAGAGGAAGAGAAACTAAAAGATGTAAAAGAGGCACAGAAAAGTGACTAGAAAGACTGCGTGACGGTGGCTGAACGAGTTTCTCTCATTAAAAATAATTTCATACAAATAAAAGCAGGTGGCAACTTTGTGCAAAAGACGTTTAAAGCTTTTTCAGCTAGCATTTAATTTCATCTACAACCAAATTATAAGTGTCCTAAACTGCTATAAAAAGAAGCATTTTATGTTCATCTGTACATCTTGTCGAGTTTCCCACTTTATTACTGTTTACATATTCATAAATGACGTTCTAAGAATATAAAAATACTTTTCAAGTATTATCTTTCCTCAAAATGATACCTTTTATTTTATTTAGAAGAAACACTTTCTTCAGAGGTGAACGTTACAAATAAAAGGGTTTCCTTTTTGTGTTAAAGAATTGTGCCTTAATTCAAGAATTGCTTTTTAGGTTTCTAATGTTTGATGTTTTATATTTTTTAAATGAAAACTTGTATATTTTATAACTTTATGTGATATCTATTAATTTTTTATTCTTCCCGTTATTATTTTTAACATTACCAATTAATACAGTTTTTTCTCAAAATATTAATTTCATTTCAAGTTTTTCAGTTCATAAGAGTTGCAGTTTGCAAGTCATAAACTTTGTGATTCTTATATATAGATTGGTTTAATCTTAAATAATTTGATTCTTATATATAGATTGGTTTAATCTTAAATAATTTAATTGAGAGGTTACTTTTTATAAGAAATATTGAGTATTCTTAGAAAAATGCGTTAAAAAATTCAATTCACTAAACTCTTAAGCCGCTTTTACTTTTTTTGTAGTGCTTCTCTTAGTAATTTAAAGTTTGCGCATGTAATATTTTCAAACACTTTGGTTGCAAAAAACTTAATTCTTAAGACATCTTATTTGACCATTGACATAAAATAGAGGTAGACGTTAAATAATTTAAAATATAATTTGATTTATGAAAGTTAAATAAATAAGGTTCTGAAACCTGAAAGCATAATTTCTCTCTCTTTATAGCGGCGCGTAATATTTCAACCCTCCCTGCATATTTTCACATTTCACACAGAATTAGCATTAACTTACAATGGAGAAGTAAACTTATATGAACAAGACAAGATGATGAAAATATGTAACGAGTAAAATGTCTCTAAAAGTTTCTTCCCAGAATGGGTCGCACTCGCCGAGCGCATTTCTACATTTAGAGCAGGTTACGCAGAGTTAAAACAAGAAACTCTTAGATTTGTTGAAGTTAACTTAGCGTCACTTACTTTGCACTCTTCGTACATCGTGTCTTTGTAGTCACGCATGCATATATTCGAGTCACCCCAGAGAACTATACTCAGAAGGAACGCAAACTTTTATAATGCACCCCAAGGTGCACTATAAAGGTACCATGGGGTTTTACATAACACAATAGAAAGTAATGCTTTCTACTAGTATATGCACTCAGTCGCAGAGAGATTGCAATATTATATGGTTTCATTAACACTTTATTGACCATGCCGTGGAGTCGGGTTATAAACGAGGGTAGAAAGCTGGCTGGGCGATATTTCACGCGAATTATTGGGTGGCGAAAATGCTGACTTTGCCGATCTAATCGGTTCTCGTATTTATTGCTTGGATCCTTCGCGAAACGATGCCCTCGCGTTGGTTTTTGCCATTTCACTCAAATTCAATCACTAACGCCATCTAGGAATCGGCAGGGTTCAGTACTGCCTCGTATCGGCTTGAATTTATAGGATTTGTTTATTTCAACAATTTTATTTTCATAACCAGTGATCTGCACCGCTGCTGTCCAATCCGTAATTATTAAATCGGGGCGTAATTATGCATTCTGTATTACAGCAAATTTGTCCATCTGTAAATAAACATTTTTAACTCTGGAGGTCAAAATTTAAATAGGCTGAACAATTTTATATAAAGCTAATTGGATCCAGAATATCATGCAAGAAAAATAAAAGAATTTGAGTTTAAAATAAAAAAATTTTAAATGTATTTATTTTCAAAAAAATGATACATTTCAATTTTAAAAAATTACTTTTTTAACTAAATACTCGAACCAAATATTTGAACTACTGCATACTTTACGAACCTACAAAGATTTATTTTTAACAAAGTAGTCGAATTTTTAAACAAAAAAGATTAAACTTTAACCAAAAATAGTTGCGTTTTCAACTAAACTATTTGAATTCTTTAGCTAACAAGCCACATGTTTTAGATAGTAGGTAACCCTTAGCTCAGATAATATTATTTTTCACCAAAAAAGATGAGATTTTTACAAAAAGAGATGCATTTTATAACCAAAAAGACTATTTTGGAACCAAAATGATTAATTTTCTATATAAAAAAAGAACGATTTTTTAACAAAATGTATGCATTTTCAAACAAATAGTAGAATTTTTAACTAAAAAAGATCAACTTTTAAGCAAAAACGGAAAAGTTGAATGCTAACTAAAAAGCATTAATTTTCATAAAAAATAAACCAATTTTTAACAAATTAGTCGAATTTTCAACAAAAGGGATGAATTTTTAACTAAAATAATGAATTGGGCAACAAAGAAAATCAATTATCCACGAAATGGTAGCATTTTTGACAACTAAAGAGGAAATTTCAAAGCAAAAAGATTAGTTTTTCTACTAAGCGGGACAAATTTCAACTAAAAAATAAATTTTCAAACAAATAGTGCAATTTTAAACCAAAGAAATGAGCATGCAACCAACAACAATTAAACAGAGTAGTTTAAATTTTATTCAATATAAATAAACGAATAGCAACATTACTTTTTAACAAAGTGTACCTACAAGCAAGTAGTTCAATTTTCATCCAAGAAATATGAATGTTCATTAATCACTTTTTTTAAAGAAAATTGTTACATTTTAAATAAATAAATTAATAAAATGATTAATTTTGATTAATCATCAGGAGCAAGAAACTGCAAAAAAGAAATGGCCATTGAAAAACATGGCACATAAATTACTGACAAGAATATTAAATCAGGGTGGTCCTGAAACTTAATTTTCAAACTTTCTTCATTTTTTCCTGATCAAGTTTTCATTATCCTTGAACCCAGTTCTTTAAAAGACAAAACCTTAATCGCGTAACATTTTTAACATAAAATCTTTAATAAATAAAGTAAAGCAATTTAAAATTAAAATGCCAAGATTTCTCTTATAGGAATTCCCTGACTTTCTTAGGATATTTTTCATCATTCCTGGCATTTTCCTGTGATTCCCTAACCAATAAAATTCCCGGAATTTTCCAATATTTCCAGGCTTTTTCTGACCCACGCTTACAGCGAAATAAGTTACACTTAGAGTTAAAATAATTAATAATTCAGACTTATAAGATTATTACTGTGTACTCTTATTTGAATAGAACATTTGTAGTATCGAAGGGAGAGTACTTAGCTCGAGCATCCTCAACTTTGCTCCTTTCCTCTTTCTACTTTGGTACAAGAACACGTACTCAGTTTCACTAATCCTCTCGTTCACAATTCAAATAGAATATCTCCTTCGTTATCGCTCAAGTGACGTTAAACAATGAAAAAAGTAACTCCGTAAATGTCATATTCCAATTCTGGGACAATGGAATATAATTAATTAAAAATTATGCACTCCTCTGAAGATGAAAGACATTACTTATATTTATTTTTTGGAATGATAACAAATCATTGGCGACTGAGTAAAATTGACTTTGAGAAATATGTTCTTACACTAATATTTCAGACAGGAATCTAAAATTTCTGTTACACTTTGAAGTGGAGATAGTTCGAGTATGTTCATATTGGACCAAAACTAGCAGAATTTCCACTACTACCATCAAAAGTTGTCGATTGAAGTTTAGAATTCAAATATGAAAGCTTCATAGTTAAATAAAAGTTTTAACGGCGAAAGGAAATACAGAATTCGAAATATCACACATGGACGATGAAAAATACTATAGCTGTTCGACACCACGCGACACTATATTGCTAACCTCATAAATAATGCAAAATGTGCTCGTTTATTATAGACGATGTGGAGCTTAAAAAAGGGAAAAATACATTTTTCAGCATTTGATGAACCATATGTGGTAAGGGGTTCCAAATAGTGGGTTGCTAAATACTGGTCAAATATCAGCTCGAAAAATTTATTGACCGCCGAAATGTAATATCTCTTAAAATATTGTTTGCCTATCGCATGTTCCATTTCATTTTAATTTAAAATCAATGAAAATGATAACAAAAAATATATATCTCTAATTATGGATGTGTTTAAGTCTTGTATAAGTGGTTACTTTTTATACGGTCAGAGGTGTATTAAGTGATAAATCATGATAAGATCAAATCACGTGTTATCTGCACTTGTAACACTACGCAAGAAACATGTAATTCGTAGAAGGAATCAGTCCATTAGGAGGTACGATTTCAGTGGTTGCTTGAATAATTAACAACTCTCGAAAGCATTAACAGCAAAATGATTCTTCATGTGTTCTATCGGATAAAACACGCTCAAGCCACTGTATTCTCAACACTTGAGTGGATTGAGACGCAAAATTATGTAAAGGGTCTTGAACCTCGGGTGTCGGATTTTCTCTCTATAGAGTATGAAGAGAGCTGAAAGAAGTCAAGAGAAAGGGGTTTCCTATACATATTCATAGATGCTTGACAGCTGTTGGTATGTATGCAAATAAAAATAATAGGTCGTACGATCGTAGTGACTGGAGCACCATGACCACGCAGAGATTTTCTGAAAATGCAAACTAATATTGTGACGTTCTGACAGATCTAAAGTTTACTTTATCCTCTTATATTTTATACGGAGTATTTGTTATTGAATATTTAATATATTTCCTACGTTTAAGAAAGTATTAGGTCATATGATCTTAGTGCCTGGAGGACCATGACTATGCAGCGACTTTATAAAATTGAAAACTAATATTGTGACATTCTGACAGACCCGCAGGTTACTTTTTCCTATCATATTTCATATAAAACATTTCTAAAACTGTCAGACTCGGATATAACGCCCCCAGGTATATCCCTTTCGAGAATTGACGCCGCGTCGCAGGTCGGTGTAAAAGGAGCTGCGGGGAAAGTGCGGCGGTCCCACATACGTGAACAAACAAAAGCGTTTTCGTCCGAAGCAGCACTCTATCTGGTTTGTTCCACATCTCTTTCAGCCCCAACAGCGGCGTTATTTCTGAGTTTGACTGTATATATTTAGCTTATAGTACGGTCCTAGTGACTTTTCCTGTCATATTTCATATGAAGCATTTACAATTATATATTTCATCTATTCCGACGTGTAAGGAAATATTAGATCGTACGATCGTATTGGCTGGAGGAAAATGACCAAGTAGATATTTTCTGAAATTGCACTTTAATTTTGTGATGTTTTAAAAAAACCTACGTTTTATTTTCTTCCTTCATATTTGACATAAAGCATTTTTAGTTATATATTTATTTCAGTTCCAACGTTTAAGTCGGTCTTGAAATAATAATACTCTAAATACTAGATGCAAAATTTAAAATCCATTATCTCTGATTTAAATGTTTGTTTAAATCATACAAGAAAATTTGGTTTATATCATATAGTTGAAAGAAATAATTGTTTTTTTTAAATCACAAAAAATTTATTAAATGCCATTGAAAAATAATATGTTCCATATTGATTTAAACAAATAATCTCTTTTGTACAATTTGTTTTATTTAAAAAAACAAACATATAAAAGCATCTGAAACTTGTGAAAGTACTGTCACCCTGCGTCCAGAGAATCCTAACGAGTACATTGTTCATAATTATTTATGAACTCGATAAATGAATTTAACGCTAATAAGAATCTATATTTCATTTCAAACAAAATTTTTTTTTTATATTTATTTATGTTTTTCTCTTGTTCTGCGAAACTGCTTAAAATGCTTAGGGGTAGACACAAATTGAGTTTAGTAGAGTATAGAATCGCTCATTTTATTTATTCTTTTTAATGTGAATAAATTGCTCAGAATTAATAAACAGAAGGATTCTATACTTTTCATTTTTCAAACTATATTAATTTAATGTTGTTTTATAATTTTCAAGCGGATATTGTATATATAATATAATATAATATAATATAATATAATATAATATAATATAATATAGTATTAGTTTTAATTCAATGTTGAATTTTAATTATATTCTCAACATATCTTGAACTTTATTTTTAAAATATTATAAATAATCCTGACGATTTCATTATTTATTTTACTATTTTTATAATATGATGTTCGATCTTAAAATAGTAGTCAACGCAATGGTTTTCACGTTAGTGTCCAAATAAAACAAATCGCCAGAGAATCTATTTTTTTGTACAAACAAACACAGGTTACATTTCAGGTACGCGGTTTAAAATTAAAGTGTTTTTTGTGTAATTTTGTGTAATAACGATTGAGGAGGGAGGGCTCATTTATGGATTATTCAAGTTTTAAATTATTAAGATTTATCGTTGTTTAAATCAAAGTCGGAAATAATTGAAAAAAATATTTTAAAATAAAATATAATTAAATTTTCTTCAAAGTTAAAAATTAGTTATGTAGCAATTATATGTTTGTAAATACAATCACCAACCAACAACTATTTTATAATTTTATTTTTGAGAACCAATATATAATTCTGAGATATTTACTCTGTCATATTGTAATTTTTTAAGCTCTCTTAGGGAGTTTCTATAAAGGTCACAGTTTTTTGGCGAATTTTCGAGCCCCCCCCTGCCCCCATTTGCACATTGTGTCTCTGGAACAGGCTGTCACAATTCGTCTATCCCCCTCTAAAACTGTGACAGCCTTTATGGAAACTCCTTTATGGAAACTCCCTTATCCGTCTTATTCTTCCCCGTTTCAAATTAAAATTTTCTTTTTTTTCTTTTTATACTTACTTAAAACTGTAGTTGTTTAGTTCTTATTTGAAATAAAAAAAATAAGCCTCCTCATCAAGAAACTTTTGGTAAACATATTTATTATTTTCTGAAATGTGTATTACGTCAGAGCTTTCTAATTCAATAATAAATCAAGAAAATTTGCTCGTTATCCGTTACCTCAATTTTCCTGCTCACAAAAAAGTACTTATTTTCTAATGGGCTAAAAGAGGATAATATTTTGTCAGAATCTGAGCGGAAGCTGGATATTAAGAGAGGGTTAGGAGTGAGCAAGCCAGGTGGGAAAGGAGAAGGATGGAGGGAAGAAAGCATGGATGGGAGAAGTGCACATATCATTGTGCCGTCGAGTGTCTTGAATATTTTAGTCGGACAACAAGAGCTTCGGTCCCGACGTCGGCACGCTTCTATTCCGAGGGGTAGTTCTTGTCGTGTTTCACCCTCTCGAGGAATACTCTAGTAGGCTGTCCCGGTAGACGTCCGGGCTGCCGACCCTATCCAACCTCCTCCTGACTTTCATCTTGGAACCTATATAACAACCTTACAGCCTATGAGAGTACGAGCAAGTAAGAATATATACACTGTTCTACATAGGAATGTACGTTATAAGAGAATGTTGGAGAAGATTCAGCTAGGGAGAGTGAGACCACCTGAAAAGCCTTCTTCGAGAAGAAGAGTGCGTATTACGAGCGCGTTTGCTTATTACCTAATGAGCAAAACAGAATCAAAAAGGATTTTTAAACTAGAAAAAGTCCTTTAATCGCAGAACAATTTAGGCAAGTGGCAGCTTAAAGCAATGCAGCCTTTCGTAAAATACGGATTTACTTTTTTTCATTTTTTCCGCATTTGTAGCGTGTTCAGTTGTCAATATGCTTACGTAACCGTTTGATGGACTACGGAGTATAAGCTTCGGTATCAATCAATAATGAATCAAGAATTATTAAAAATATAAAAATATCAGACTTTACCAACCAAAATGCTCATCAAACAGATAACATAGGGGAAGTGTTCATAAAAACAGGAAAATAAATTCATAGCAATAAAATTATTATACTTTGTCCGAAACTTTGTCTTTACCATATTATCTTCCATATGAAACGCTTTGCATTCCTAAAATGGCAAATGTTAACCAAAAGGTTGCATTAGTTAGTTGAACATTCAAAAGGACCAATTTTCTATAAAATGTTAAGGTTTTGAACGCAAAATTAACATTTTTAACCAATTAATTCTATCTTCAAGACAGAAGGTTGACTTTTCAACCTAAAATCTCAATTTTCTACAAAAGGTGAATTGTCAACAATCTAATTAAGTTTTAAAGCTAAAAGGTCAAATGTTTTGAAAAACATTTGAAATTCAAATCGGTAATAACTTCTTTATCAGATAGTTCAATCATTACACAAAAAGACGAATTTTCAAGAAGGTATTTAAATTTTCCACCAAAAAGGTGAATCTTAGAAAAACAAAATTCTAAAAAACTCTTAAATTTTTAAACTACAAGGAAGCGATATTTCAAAAAAAAAATGAATTTTCAACAAAATAGTAAAATCCTGAACTAAAACAGAATGATTTTCAATCAAAAAGAATAATCTTCTACGAAAAAGGATGGTTTTGCAACAAAATATATTAATTTTCATCCAAATAGATGCATTTTAAAGTAAAATAAATAAATTTTTATTCCCAAACATATTACTTTAGTATTGGGTTACAGTTTTTAACTTTTAGTCAAAATTTGAATGCATTTTCAAGAAAATAGTTAAATTTTCCACCAGAGACATGATTCAACTACGAGAAAAATATAATTTTTACAACCAAGTATTTATTTTTGACCCCGAAAAAATGTATTTTCAAAAAACAATAGAATTATCACCAAAATAATAACGCTTAACCGAAAATAGTTGAATTTCCTTATTGGGTTCTACTATTTCGGTTTGCATTTGGACAAAAGGAAAACGAGAAAAAGAGAAAATTTGTAC
Organism: Druon quercuslanigerum; assembly: GCA_010014905.2. NCBI lineage: Eukaryota > Metazoa > Arthropoda > Insecta > Hymenoptera > Cynipidae > Druon > Druon quercuslanigerum. The sequence goes on from JAAAKG020006339.1 coordinate 36,970, forward strand.
AAAAACTATTTTTTGAGATATTAGACTCAAATATATTTCGTTATCATTTCGTGTCATATGTGAACTTGTGGAAAACTGACGATTACTAATTTTTCCTGCAAATATTATTAATGATGCTGGAAACTGATTGGATAGCGTAAAATGACTCAAGCAAGTACTGTTTTTTGTTCAAAAAATGATTCCAGGTGAGAACATTGGGCAGGAGGGAAAGATCGAATTGCGGGATATTGTAGCGAATTTTGATGCGAATCCGGCTTATTAGTAGAGACTTGTATTTGAGAACAATGAGAAATTAACATAACAATGCGATGTATCCGAGTTAAAATTACATCAAGCTTCATAAAGATCCCTCGCTCGGGGGAGGGGTGAGTTTGTGATTTTCCAATTTCACATCTCTCCCTCGGGGTAGGGGTACGTTTGTGATTTACCAAATTCACGTTCCTTTCCTAATCGTCAATCGAGTTGAAGTACAGTAAGTATGATACTTACGATCGAGTTTCTCGTAATGGCGATGTCATGAGGACGACAGAGCAGCTCTCGCTACGAAGTTATGGGACCCAGCAACTTTGCAATGAGATTTCATAAAATTAGGATATCTATCTGAGCGACCAAGAATTAACAAACTTAAAATCTCAAACTATTGGTTAAATTATTTTTAAAGGTGTAAAGTGTTTTACAAAATTAAGAGCATATCAATTAAAATATAATTACAAAAAAAAGTTCATTATGTAAGATAGGCTCAACAAGCTTAACATATTGACTTAATTCTCATGTTCAGACTGAGGAAGAAGATCGTTATGCACTCACAAAAGAATATAGAAAATTAAGTGTTAACCTATAATGATTTTCCTATAATGAATTTCATATAATTTTTTCCGATTCTAGAAACGTCATTACAGAAAACAACTTTAAGAAACTTCTCACAGTAATAATTAATGTTCATGTCCTGAAAAAAGTAACGCAAAAAGTAGAGAAACTGTAAACAAACGTTCCATTTTTTAACTAACCTAGGATTTTAAAGTATTCCATGGAATTCTACGAATTTCAATAATTTCGAGAGACATTAAGACACAATCTTTCAAAACCTTTAAAAGAGTTAAGGACATCCTAACAAAATCCAAAGAACATCAGAGACTTCAAACATTTTAAGGGATTGAAACAAAATTGTGTAGAATTTCTGAGGATTATAAGATCGATTTGAAGGCGTTTCTAGAAGAACTTAGAAGAATAAATTAGAAATAATTAAATTTGACGGAATTTCAAACGTACCCTTTTTAAAAGGAAATTTATGAATTAATCCATACAAATTTTTTATGAAGAATTTGAAATGTTTTGTACTTTATAGAATAAAATAAATCTGATTATAAGGAATATGAATGAACTAATAAAAGTTTAAAGGATTTTACTGATTTTAATTTGTTTTGAAAGATTTAAATAAATTTCATGAGATTTTTAGAATTTTAAGGAATTTCGAAGAATTTTTTTACGGTTTTTGTAGAGAACTTCAATGATTATACTCAATTTTTAGTCATAATAAAGGCATTTAAAATTATTTTTAACAAAGTTATTTGAATTGTTATCATTTAAAACTATTTTACGAAATTTAAAGGGCCATGAATAGTTGAAGATGATAGTATCTACACAAAATCTACCAAATTCTTTTTTTACCTAGTAAAATTTAAAGATTGAAGACCTTAAAAACTGGCTTTAGTTTCAAGGCCTCAAAAAGTAAACTGTTTGAGATTTGTGCATTAAAAACTGTACTTTTAAGCTGAAGTTATAGAAATTTATAAGATGATTGAAATTATTAGGAAGTGTCATATCATATAGTATCAAATGAGATTGAAAGTGATACGATTTGTAATGGAAAGCTTTAAAAATAATGAGGTCGAGCTCAGCTGAACCGTTCAAAAACAGTCCTAAATCTAAGTAGTGAAAAATGAATCATTTTCAAATTGTGTATTACGTTTTGCAATATTCGTCATTTTAATCTAAAGTGCAAAAGTAATAACTTAAAAATCAATTATTATAAAGCATTTCCATGCAGGTGTAACAACTTTATGTTACGCATTATCCTGGGAAGGGGAGCCATGGTTGATTCCACCACCCTGCCGATCGCCTTCTGCAAACATCGCTGCAGCCTTTAATTCTAGCAGACCAACAAATCGAGGTGAATCGAGGTTGTATTCAAAGGGACTCCTCGAAAACCATCCATTGCGAACCGGCCTTTCTCTGTGCCTTTGCTCACCGCTCGAACTACTTGTATCACTAAAGGCAGGTGAGGGCGTGCTCTGTTATAAGCGCTTCATTGTGGTGGAAACTGAAAGGCAACAGAAAGACGGCCGTTAGTAAAGCTAAAGCATTACTAAAGCGTTTCACGTGTTGCGTCAGATTTTGTGAATACCTGCTCAACTTGCCAACTTTATCATGCATCAAACGAGAAACACTTGATTTCTCATATTATATTATGAAAATAATTTTCTCATTGTAGATGTCAAGCTTTTATTAGTTAAGAGGCATGTTAATTGAATATTTTCTAGAAAGGTCAGCTTCAAATAATAATTTGTGAAACTGGAGTAAGTCTAAAGGCGATTATGCGTCTTGGTAGATTTTCTGATAGGCTGACAATTAGTTTCAGGTCCGATTTCAATTGCGGTGTGCAGTTGCTGGAGATTCCCTTCCCTAATTTGCATCTTTATGGTACGATCACGTAAATGCAGGACTACGGTCTTTGGATGGTGAATCATACTGTGAGATCAGATTATCAGATTAACGAATTAGAGATTCCAGAGTCTCAATTAATTTAATCGCTACTTTCGATGATTTGACTAATCGTTTGTAATTCGACCGAAGGAATGAGATGGGCGAATGTAATTGAATCTTTACTGTACTTGTCCTTGACAAATTCCACTAAATTTTTAATGTGGCTATTATAATACCATTCTTGTAAAACCATCTTAAGTCATCTGGACTAATAACCTTATGTTCGATATTGAATAATATTCACTGGTTTTGTCTTCAGGAAATAATCTTCATTTGTCGTTGTTAGCTATTATTGAGAAAAAACCCTTTGAAATTAATATGGACCCGTAAATAAGTAATGTAAAGTTTTTTTCGTGTAATAATTATAAATTGATAAAATAATAATAATAATAAATGAAAAGGCAAAAACGGCTGATCCCCAGGTTCTGTACGGTATTATAGCAAATTAAATATGTTGATCACAATAAATATTTATTTTTATAAAAAATTAATTCTATCATTTCTATAGGATCACTTTTATTTAAACATTCAACTGTTTTGGAGAAAATTGAAATTTTCGGTTTGAAAATTCAACAATTTAGTAGAAAATCAATTATTTCGTCGAAAGTTAAACTGCTTTCTTCAAAAATTAATTCATTTGAAGATTCATAATTTTAGTCAAAATTGTATTTCTTTGACTAAAAATTCAATTCGTGATAATTAGTTTATTTTTTATCTAAAAATCTATTTATTTTTAATTGAAAATTTAACTATTTTATTTTTGATTGACAATTTAGATTGATGAAATAAAAATTTAATTCTATGCTGAAAATTACTCTTTGTAGTTAAAAACCTCGTTAAAAACTCAACTTTTAAGAGAGAAAATTAACCCGCTTATAAGAAAATTTAACCAATTGTTTAAAAATTGCCTTTTTTAAACTCCTCTTTTTTGGTAAGAAAATACATTTTTTGTTGTTCAACAACAGGTTAAACAACAGGTTAAAAATTCAACAACAGATTAAACGGCTCCTCTTCTGAAATTACAATATATGTATAACAAAATGATTATTTTATGATTCGTGATTAGGGAATAGATAACTTTAGGGACGAATTTCATTTTAAATGGTGGAAAAAAGAGCCGTTAGGGCAGTAAAAGATAAAATTTTTTAGTACATGACACCGATTTTTCAGTGTTTGACTCCCGGCGAACGAGATATCAGGCTTCAAAGAAAGATTTGGTATGTGGACTGTTTCTGAATGTTCGGTCGAATATCTTGTTGACTGTCTTCATTTGGCTCTTCCATCTCTCTCATTCTCTCTATCTTTTACTTCCTATTCGCTTATCTCGCTTCCTCTACAGGATGTTTCTGTTTGTAGATTCTCAATGCAAGCACAATGAGAAATCGCAATGTACTTGTACCGTTGCAGTGACAAATCTCATCGCTCGATATTTCAAACCTAAAGCATAATTCGAGGCGGATGTATCTTCCTCATTCAGCTTTGAGTTAACTTGATGATAGATACCACCTTCATGGAACTTTCATACACGCGTACGTACATAGCTGCGCTCATATTAAATTCGTATGATTGTTAATTTTTTCTATCTAAATTATAGATCTTAAAGATTATTATTTTTTTTTCAAACAAAAAAGGGTTATCTAGCTTTGCACAGTTTAAATGCTTGAAAAAGAATGTATTGAAATAAAATTCGAAATTTGGGTCACTTGGTAGTAGGAAACGCTGAACAATAAAAACAGATTGTAAACTTTTTTATCAAAGAAAGAAGAGGTCGTCGGAGAATCACCCCAGGGACGCCTTGCGTGACCAGAAATATTTAAATTTTTCTTATCTTGTTACGTGGCATTTTGCTTGTTTTAAAACCCACATGGTATATATGTATCATATACTTAACAAAATTAATAATCCTACAATATACATACTTTTTAATAATACTGATTACTAAATCAAAACCACCAATATAGCTTTTTTCTTGGACTTCATGGACCATAAGAAAAATCAATACTTTTGAGTTCGAGTGCACAACTCGAACATCCTTAAAGGATAACTTTGCTCCCATTTCATTAAGAGGGGAACTCTTGGAAACACTCCAAGAGAAAAAGATTGAAAAACTTTCGATATCAATACTTATCATACTTGAAAGGTGATGTAGTCCATTTCCTTAAAAATATTTAAACCCTTAAATTCATCCAGAAGCCACTTTTGAAGTTCTCAAATTTAAATCTCGAGTTCAAAGAGAGAGGAAACAAATTCTTTAAAGTCTGGACTGTTGAAACGACATCCATTTCAAGTACGAAAGAGGTAAAACAAGATTCAGAAGAACTTCCGGATTATCAGATCGGAGTAAAAAGAAGTCAACGGTGTTCAGGGTTTTAGGAAAAGACGAAGATGACACAGACTAGCAGAGGTCATAACCAAGTCACAGTTACGTTGGACCGAATTCTCTTGGGCTATTTGCAGTGGGTGCATTGAGGGTGAGATTCGGAGGTTGAGGCTAAGTTTACGGGGTCAGTTTGTTGAGAGGTTGTCGGGGATATAAACGGGTAGTCGTGAGAGGTTGGGCTGTGTGGCTTGGCGAGTTCGTAGGTTGGTGGATAGAAGAGGGCAAGATTTAAGCTTCGGCAACATCTCAGACGCGAGTGCAGCGCCCCTTCGGAAGATACGTGAAACTACGATTCTCTACTCTTCCACTATTCGGTAAGTAGAGTATATTTGTTCTTGGAATTTGCATCCTTGGCCTCGTATTTGGAAGAGCTAGATTACAGTTAATTTTCTTGAATTCCAAAATGTTAGTAGCATCATGCTTGGTCAAGTCTGCTTCGTTCCCTGGTTAAAATGCAAATTAAGATCTAGATTAAAACGTGGGTTTTTTGTGGATCAATAAGAAGAGTTCACGAGGGAAGAAATTAGTGTTTGCAGGTGAAAAGAAGTAGTAAGAATAGGGTCCAAGTTGCCCACATTAGGAAACGACAAAGCACTTGATACAAAAAGGAGTTTCCAAAGGCAGGGCTAAAAGGGGTGGAAAGTCCTTAGAGAGTAGAAATGTTAATCTTAAGAGCTATAAATCAACTAATCGCATATTTGCGATCCTTCCATTAATAAGCATTTAAGGAAGGACCGGCTTGCTGACGCAAGACTTCGCTGATAGTCTTTCTCACAATCCTCAAATGCCATTCTATCGTCATTGAAATTATTTATAAACTTTGATTTAGAAACACCCCATAGTTTTACAGCATATGTTAATATCTTTTTAATTCCCCTCAATCAATTTTAGACAGCAAAGATTGAGGATTTTGTGTTTAAGAATTACTATTCATAGATGTTATTCCAGAATCTTCAGTCATTTTACCATCCCAGTTTCTCGAATTTTCCTTCGACTTTCTAACTAGAGATCAGTCGCTCACGTTTCGTACTACTTTCAAGATCAAACCAAAGTTTCAACTTCGAAAGAGAAACGAAAGCTTCGCAAATGCTAGTAATATGTAGGATATGAAGGACAGTCTAGATTTAAGTTTATAACATCATTCCAAAAGAATATTATATAGATATTTAGAAATTTTTAGGCTAAAAAGTTTTTAAAAGTCGAAGCAGATTGTGGAATAATTTTATCCTTTTATCACTTTTCTTAAGTTCAGATAAATAAAATAGAAGTGATAATACACGTGCGTCTGAAGTAGAGAAACGACACAATGAGGAAGGACAGATTTAAATTATTGTGTCCGGGTGATGCAACACTAGGAATAATGCGAATCTCACTAGATCCACGCTCCCTTCAGAAACCATCGCTTTAACATCTTCGTGCCTCGAGAAACTCACTCGTACTTTTGCGGATAAAGATCTTTGGGAAAAGTTACGGTCGTTTGCAAACTAATCGAGTCGTCGCTTTTCTACTGAGTGTCGAAACTTCGGCTGCCTGTCAACTTTTCCAACCTGTTATTCCTTTTTTCTTAACTCTCGCCACTCATTCTTCGTCAATTTTCTCCTCGCAAAGGTCCTATACTCTTTAGTATCGGGTGATGATCTGCAAAATGAAGCAATTCCTTTTGAGGTTCTTAACCGTGAGTAAAATACGACTTGACATTCGTATCATCCGCACAGAAATATTAGACTAGAAGATTGTGGTGGTTTTTAATAATTTAAGGCATCTGTGGAAGTAATCTTTCTAATAATCGAGAGAGCTCGAAAAGTTTATATTAACAACTATAATTATCCTACGAAAGGTTCATAATAGTTGTAAATACTAACTTTTGTAAATCTTTGCGGCGACTTCAATTAGCGAAACTGCCAGAAATTAGGCCAGACTAGGGCTGTCTGGGGGCTGCCGAAGTTGTTTCACGCCGTGCTTCACCAGAAATTGCTGAATAAGCTACTATTATTGAGCATGTGCATTATTGTGGTGAAGGACCCGGCCGCTACTTTTCTAGAAATCAGACTGTTTTCTTTTTAGTGTTTACATTATCTTTACAGAACTTCTTGGTCTGAGAAAGCAGTGAGCATTAAAATTATTTTGATCAGACTCTAGTGGACATTCTTTGCTCACGGTGGTCTAGATGTTTTCCACTGCGGTCTTTATTTCAGTGTCTCAGGCATAAACCCAATACTCATCGCCAGTAACGACCTTCTTGAACATTTTTGGGTAATTTCTGATTGATTTTAAATTTTCCTGAGTGACCTCCACTCGATAATTCTTCTGGTCTACGGTTAGCAGCCGCGAAACGAATTTCGCAGACTCGCGGCTACTCCCTAAACCTTGACCCAAAATTTCCGAAAAAATAGTTTTTGCAGTATGGAAGCCTTCCTCTATCTCATTCTCTATTGAACAACGATTTCCATTGATTAATACTCAAAATCTTTCCACATTTTTAGGTATTTTTAGCCTATTTTTAACTAAAGTATCCCTTTCTGACAATAGCACTTTTCGGTATAAAGTCAAAGCACAAGGTCCGATACTTTTCTGCTAGACCTCGTATTTTACCGATTGCATAATGGTCTCATATGAAACTCTGCAGAAAATGTTAAATAACTTCTTGAATCTGAGAATCCGGAAGTAAACAAACTACTAAAAGCCTTTGGCTTAAGAACATAAAAATAAAAATGGTCCTCGTACAGTCGAAGACTTGTAGGTAGTTATCGGGATTTCAAGCCAAATGCCGTCTAAGAATTTGACGTTGGATTCAACAGGGAGGTAAACTGTGTCATCGATTCGTCTGCCTACCTTTCCGTTCATTATTGTAAAACGATAATCGCCGTTTTATGCCCAGGACTTTAGATTCCATAGAAAAGGAAGTCTAACGATTAGTTCGAAGAGAAGTCGATCTGTGGAGACTACAGCCTCGAAACTTCTATAGAGATATAACCCCCGGAAGATAACTAAGGTCATTAAAATTCTCGTGCGCCGCATCGCTTCGGGCTGGGCGCGGAAGGGTTCCGAATTTTAATTCGCGTCTGCCACGTAACGGAGGTTTCGAGTCCGGAACGAACCCCGGTGGTCCGATGGTATATTAAAATTCCGGAAACTTTTTAATCTTTCCCCGTAGTTAAATATTAATAACGAAATCTCGGATACGACTGCGAGTAGCACCGCTCGCTCGGGGACAACCCGGAAGTCCTCGTTACACTTTGCAGTCGTGTCTCTTCCCACCCCTTCCTTTCGTTTTTCCTTCCTCTACATCGCTGCAGAGAGGTTAACTCGTGAGAGGGTATAGGTTTGGTTGCTGTGTGACTCGGTGTAACGACGCCTTGGTGTATCATAAGTTACAGGCAGCACAACTCCGACTTTGCACTAACGGTATATGACTACTATCAGAGAAGGTGGTGCGGTCGTCGAGGGTGGCTCCAAGGAAAAGGCACAGCTTACTTATCCGCCATTCAGACCTGAAAGCCAGCGTTAACCCGCCGAGGTCAAACTGCGATATAAATGACCTTAAAACGCTCCCCAAGCGTGTTGGAAATAATCCGGCAGTGTGTTCAGCAACAACTGTATGGTAACGTTTTAACAGGGCATATGCGCCATTTCACCAAATTTTTAGGAGGCACAAAGAGAGTTCCTGGAAATCAAATTTTCAATTTAGAATAATTAACTTGCTTCTGAGACATACTTAGTACTGAATTGAGGCGGGAAAAGTTTGATTGGAAAATATTATTAGGTTCTGAGAAAATAAAAGGGAAGATCTTTCCGCTTGATGAAGAATTGCACAACTTTGAACGGTAATTCAAATCACAATTTTCAGTTAATGGGAAAGATAGAAGTTCAATTTCTAACTAGTTACTAAATCGATACAGAAAAGCGCAGAGTTCTTTAACATTGGAGAGTGACTAAAGTTGAATTTTCAATTGAGAAGAAAATAAAAGAAAATAAAAGCTTGCTTTTGAAATAATGCAGTGCTGAATGAAGGCGTTGAAAGTTTGATTGAAAAAATCCATCTAATTTAGCTTCTGTGAAATTCGAAATTGTAAAAGATAACAAAAACACACTAGTAAATTGGGATTTATCTGATTTTTGCAGCTAATAATCTTATTTCGACAAACATGGCGTTTTTCTCCTTTCAAGATGCCAAGATTTAATTATGCTCAAAATCCCGCTGTTGAATTTTTCTATCAATCGCGGTGGATATGGTTTTTAGAATGTCCCACAAATGATTTGAAATATCTTTTCAGTAGAAAAAAAATAAAAGTTTTATATTTTCCCCCAGTCAGCCCAACACCCCCCCCCCCCCCCACCCTCGTACATAAAAAGAACAAAAAAACAATCAATTTCAGAAATAAGAATACATCTTTAT
>JAAAKG020006340.1:0-21388 GCA_010014905.2 Druon quercuslanigerum
GCATGAATATCTGGATGTTAGGTGGGACAATCTTACCCTTTGAACATCTACATTTAAACATCCATTTTTCTCCGTGTGCAATCTAACCATTACTAATCAGACCCATTTCAAAATAAACGCATATTTAAAATTAAATGCGAAAAAATGATGTATTTTTATAAAAAATGTTTAAATGTAAAAATGTTGTCCATTTTATATGAGCGGATTATATCTCAAATATCATAAAAGTAATACGCAAACCGCAGATTGCTACCGGCTGTAACTACTGCCGTGGAAATAAGTACCTACATATTTACTGATCCATAGAAAGAGCTGTAATCGACCAGTTCATTCTCAACTAAGATTTTATTAATTTAGCTAATTTTGTGTCATATATTTCTGCGGCTAGGTTTAGTATATGAAATTATGAATGCAATGTCAAATAGTGAAAAAATGAGATTATTCAAGATAATTATCTTGATTTTAAAGGGGAAATGTTTGTAGTAGGTGTTTCTCATCTATTATGACAATTTCGTAAAAATCATTTCCGCTGGTAGTACTTTGCACCAAATGTATTGAAACTTAGTTAATATTGATCATCTGACTTTTCCGCGTATTTCACAAATAGGTAAAGTTAGTTAACTTCTGCAAATACAAGTAATATTTAAATATTAAAGGCAGCGGGTAATGCGGCGTGGACGGCCACTTGATTACGGTAAAATTATGAAATATTGAATAGTGCATGTTCCCAGCTTTGAATGCTAATCCCTCCCTAAATATAAACTTCAATTTTTTATGTGAAAATTGAAAATGATTATATAGTCATCTGATTTTATCGAAATTGTGCGTTTGATTGTTAGAAACTGATTTTTAATTTGCAAACAGATAAAATTAAAAGTGCGTACTGAGCCGCATTAAGCAACGCTAAGATATTGATCTGCATGTTGCATATTTTGTCATTTCTTTTATAAGAACTTTTTCGGATTTTCAAATTGAAACCTTTAATAGTTGCACAAATTTTAAACAGTAATATTCATAGCTGAGGATCATTAAATTGGGATCGTTCAAAATTGAATAACTTCAAATTGAAGGTGGTAGAAATTGAACAATTTTTTAAACTAAATCGAACAAAATTTAATAACTATTAACTATATGAATTAAAACATTAGAAATTTCGAGGGATTTAAAATTTTTAATGTACAAAATTTATTGACTTTTCATTTGAACACTTTATTACTGTATTTTACGTATGACTTACCGTGGTTAAGTAAAGCGTAGTATTTTAAAATCTCAGAAAATGTTCTTATCGAAGCGTTTATTTCTTTTACACAAAAAAATTACATTTGGTAGATTTTGTCTTCCAATCTAATTTCTGCATTATGCATTCTTTTGAGCTAAAAATTTTCGCCTTTTAACACAGCCCCACAAAATAAGAAAGTTGTCTGCACGAGACAAGCGACTAGGCTACCCTTATGGTTTTTGAGCCGCTGAATCCGACTCTGGCCAAAAAATGTCTCATGCACGTCTCAGTTTTCCCCTAGATGCAAAAAGTAGGGAAAACCCTAGGGATTTTCTTTTCATACATGCTATAACTAATTTCTCCTTGATGTGTCAGTTTCCCCTAGATGCAGAAAATATGGGAAACCCTAGGGATATTCTGGACGTTATTTTAATAATACCAATATACGTGAAAATAGAGACATGGATGTTATATTTTTAAGTGTGAGGACTTATAGAGATTTTATTTGTACACAAAAATTCTCTAGTGTGCCTTCTGTTTCCCCTAGCTTAGGTAATTCTAGGGAAATTTCTCATAGTATAGTATTTCTCATATTATATAGATTTGTATGGGAAAAAATAAGAAAAATACCATATCCTTTGCAGATTTGCGTGCTGAATCTAAATTTGGTGTCTGATCGAGACAAGTAACAGATTTTGCACACAAAACTGTAAAGGATATGATGGTTTTTTCACGTATAAATCTATATAATATGAAAAGACCTTCAATTTTCCTAGAATTACCCCAGCTAGGGGAAACAGGAGGCACAATAGAGAATTTCTGTGTACAAATTCAATCTCTACAAGTCTTTGCATTTAAGAATATAACATCGATGTGTCTATTTTTGCAAGTACTGGTATTATCAAAATACCGTGCAACTCATACCTAGGTTTTTCCTTATTTTCTGCATCTAGGGGAAAACTGATACGCGTACGAGAAAATCTGAGGCTAGATTTAGATTCAGCGGCTTAAAATCTATAAGGGGAACCTAGTCATTTGTCTCGTGTAGACCAATTTTTTGCATGGCCTGTGGCACCAGAAATCCCTAGACTTTTCCCTACTTTTTAGATCTAGGGGATAATTAAGACGTGTAGGAGAAATTCTAAGGCCAGATTTGGATTCAGCTGCTTAAAATCCATAAGGGTAGCCTAGTCACTTGTCTTGTGCAGACACATTTTTTTTTTATTCAGCAGACCACTTTTTTTGTGGGCCTGTGCAATCAATGTATTAAATATGTAAAGCGGACAATCTCGTCTTTGTAAATGATTGAGCAAGAGAACTATTTATCGCTGATTTTTCTAACCGAAATTTTTATCTTTTGTTGTTGATTACTAGATTGATCGTAATAAATGATTACACAATTAAATCAATCCTAATTTTAAGAATGGAAGATTTCAATGGTATTGATAATGCCTTCTAAAGTATATTAATATTCTCTTTATATATACCATACATTTGAATAATAGGGGTATAACTTTTCAGCAGGGAAATATTGAAAGACGCAAAGTATTTTTCGTAAATTTTGTCATCTTTAACCTTTTTTTTTTTTTTTTTTTAAAGCAGTGAAATTGAAGAAGTCGAGTTAACGAAGGCAACAGTGTGTGAATCAGAATATTACATAAAGAAATTTAATAAATTCTCTTTACTGAGCTCTTAAGCGTCTCGCACTTCGTCGAGACTCGTGTTTTTCTCCTGAAACTATAATGAGATGACTCAGCGTAAATCCACCTATACCAAAGTATAACTATATTCTCTATCTACTCTTTGCTTTTACTTATAAAAAACTCTGGTGTAGAAATTTTTTTATTAAATAGTGAATTAAGCCGTATATGTTAAAATTGAAATTATATCTTCGTATTGTTGTTTCTCTAGAAAGAAAAACGGTAGCGTTATATGTTTTAGAGTGTCACGTGGCCAATATTACATGGCATTATATTTGGCGGCTATATGATTTGAGAAATGTAAATATATTATGTTGCAATTTCTAAAAATCGAATTGTTCGAAATATTAAAGGGCACGCCTATGGGGTCCGTAAACATGATAACTCTCGCAAAAATGAAGTAATCAAATCGACATTTAGCGCACTTTTTGTAGGTCCTAAAAAAAATGATGAGTTCGTTAATCTGCAATTTTGGTTCAAAATTCAAAAATTGAGCGCATTTTCAACATTTTTGAGACAACTTTTTTCTGAATTTCAAAATTTAATGCGCGGTTATTTATAGTATTAAAAAAGACGAACAATTTATCCTAATGTGTTTTTTCGATAAAAACAAAAATTTCAGAGTTATAGCATTGTCAAAATTTTAAAAATCAATCGTAAAATCAAAAATTCCATTTTTTGGTCAAACTAGGCATGATATGAAAAAAGATGATTTAACAAAAATTGTGATCTCAAAAAAGATCTACCATTTTGTTAAGAATTACTTCTTTATAGCACGCGTACTTTTTGTTTTATTCGTGAAAAATATCATAGAAAATAATTTGTTTTTAAATTTGTGGAAAACAACGAAAGTTACAAAAAAAAGATGATAAATTTATTGTAAAAATCGAGCGCTCAGCGCGAGTGTCCCGATGAAAATGTGTACCTCAAAGCCTACAGAGCATTGAGAAACTTAATCTTTAACTATACCTGATGAAGTAGAAAATTCAGAATATGAAGAGACATATAAATACTTCGATCTAAAAGAGATCTTTTTGATAAAGTTTTATTCAAGTATTCCAAATGCAAAGAATAAATATCCGAGCTATTAATAAATGATAATGGATTACATGGCATAATGGCTTATTCTGTTCCACGAGCACATGGCATTGCACATGGTAATTAGTGATATATTGCTAATCAGCCTTATATTTGTCTAATTAAAAGTTAATTAAAATTATATTTAATTGAATTTAATTAAAACCTTTTATTTGACGAAAAACTGTTTTTTATTATTACTCTATTAATTGTGGAAATATTTTTATGATGATTTTCCCAATCTTTTCTTCTGATTAACATTAAGAACCTTTTTACACAATATTAATAGGTTAGAATTGATTTTTAAAATTATTGTATCTTTAGTAGAATGACAAAAATATTAAAAATCCTAAACTTATCCAAGAATTTGTTTGAAAAACAATTTTCCAAATGGTGAGAAGGAAAGCACATTGACTATAAATAGACACAAAAGGAGAACTAATGAATAATTTTTGAAACAGTTCAAATTTTATAAAAAGTGAATTTTCTTTTTGTAATAAAATGAAAAGTTTAGTGAAATTATAAGGTTTTTGCATAATTTAAAGTGTTACAATTCAAATAAATTGCTAAAATATTATTGGTATTGAATAGGGGTTCTTTTGCAGCATCAAAGACTCAACAATTATAATATAATATGTATTTGTAGTAGCATTATACTAAATAAAATAAATTTTCTCTCTTAAAAGTAGTTTGTTTCCATTATTAATATAATTTGAAAAAAAACTCAGAAAAAAGAAGCTCAGAAAAAAAGAAAAAAAAAGAAAAAAAAGAAGCTCAGAAAAACTGGACAGGCCCTGACAAGTTTGTTGTGAGTAGGGCAAAAATCTGCAAAAGCGTTATACGCCATGTATGGCCCTTGCCAGTTTACCCGATTAGTGCTACTCCAGAAGTAGAGAAAACTGATCAGAACCTTACCAGGCCCACGTTTCTATTTCTGCACGGGTCATTCTGTATTAGTCAGTTGAATGAAGGGTTTGAGAATAAAATCGAAAATAACACTTTTTGCACACACATGGGCATACCTTTATAAACCATGTTAAAAATGTCGAACAATAGGAGCTGACAAAATTTCGGAAATTGTTGGTCCTGGGTCAAATGGTGAGGAGCATCATGTTTGTAAAGTTATCCCTAACGTGTATGAAAATATGCTACTTTTTTAGAATTTGTTTTATCAGCAGAAATTTGTTTTATCAGTAGAAATTTGTCGTCCGTACATTGGACTATTATGTGAATACTTTATATTTTAGCGCGATATTTTTCTAAGGTTGAAGAAATCTATGAAAAATGGATCTGTTTAGTTCCAAGCCGTGAGAAAACAGATTGGAAAAAGGGAAACCCAGGAGCAAAAAAATGGAGACATAGTGACGCGACAGGTGTTTGAAATGTCCTAAATGAATCTTATGAATAATGCAGAAGGGTTGACACTGACGGCAACGGCAAGTTTTTTTCCAATTATAACAAAAGCGAGGTAGCGTAGCTCAACTCATTTGTTATTAACAGGCCAAAAGGTGCGCCGAAGTGCAGGGGACTTTGAACACGACTTCACACTTTGACTCCCTCGCTACCTTCGCCCTTCCCATCACGACTTCTCTCTCTATCTTTCTGAATCTAAGTAATTATCAGCTAAACTTCCTCTACAGAAACTTATAAAAAACTAGATTTGCAGCAAGCGAAAAACACTTGATCCTTTTCCAACTTTCTTTATCGAGTTTCCACTTGTTAGATATATATATATATATATATATATATATATATATATATTCTAGTTTTCCTCTAATTTAAAATTGGGATCGATGTTAATAGATTGATAAGATAAAGGGGTATTAATATTTTATGTTTAGAAGTGGCTTGCAATTGAAATATAAGTAAATAAAATGGAAAAAGTATGAATGCACAAATAAAATGAAAGGAGTAATTTATACTGCTACGAAGTTTCAAAGCGTTAACCCTTTGCATTTGTCATGTAAAACTGTCCAAACTTTAATGCTTCCAATTTAAGGATAAGCATTTTGGAACTATCGAGATTTAAAAAGGTTCCAAATGCACACCTATTCTGTAAATTAAATTGGTACTGACTAGTAAAAAAGAATTTTCCGTAATCCAAACAAGCTGGAAATGGGTTAGGCGTAGAGAAATTCCGTAATTTTAGATATTACGAATTAAATAATCTTTAAAATGCTTTACAAAATTAAGACAAATGACATGACAGTTAAATATAACAAAATTTGAAAGAGAATCTAAGTTTTTTGGAAGAAATAGTTCAATATTTAATTATTCATTTAAAATGACTTGGAGTTTTGTGTTTTTTCTTTTGCTTTAGGCATTGAGTGTATTTTTTATACACTGTCCCTTTGACGGGTTTGATAGTCTTTACAATTCTTCACAAGCTGAAACCATAAAAATAATTATAAGCCTAACTTAACCTCCTTCAATACAAACATCATTATGTATACATTCTATATTTAGCAGAAGAGGAAGCCGTGGCCCTAAACTTCTCAGGCCACATATTCCTCCCTAGTTTCTCTCCCTCAATCTACCACCAGTTTCCCTTTTTTACACCTTGGCCATCCTAGTCTTTTCAAAAACATCTTTTTCTTTTTACATCCACGCTCTCAGTTGAGTTACTTGATGTAATGGTTACTTATGCTGGACTAAATAAACTCTTAATCTTTATCAATTTATATCCAATCAGTAATAATCTTCTGATTGTCTAATGTGACTTCTTATTTTCGCACGTACATTCTCTTCATCATCTCTAATTACCATCTTCTCACACGCGGTGACCTGATCCATACCATAAAATAATCTGTGACTAGTTTTCATTACTGATTCATCCATTTCTTCGACCAAAAAAAAAATCTCTCTAAATTCTCTTTACCCAAGAAATACCTTAAAATATTTTACATCGATGGTCGCACAACTAACACTTTTTCACTTTTAAGATGACCTTAAATTAGCAAAAAATTTAAACAAAGAAACCAGAGATTGCAAAAGATGAAAATAAAATTAAAATGCACCTCTTTAACTGCAACCCCTTCAATATCCCCGCTCTTCCAATTTCTTACCGTCTTTACCATTCGCGTTTCTTATAATCACCTCACTTCCTTACTACTCTCACAAATCACCTTCCTCAGATTTTCACTTTCACATTTGACTAATCTACTTCCTTAGCTCCTTCTTCTTCATCTTCAGCTCCTACCTTCTCCCATCGTTGGTCCTTTTTATTCTCTATTCGAATTGCCTTCATTTTTCCTTCTCTCTCGTTCGACTTCCAAATGGTCTCCCCAAATTTCACCCTCATATATTTTCGTTGCACTTACTCTCAGATTGTTTTTGGGATCGCTAATTGACCCCATCAGATTAGGATCGAGGTCAAGTGAAGATCAAAATGAGAAAACACCATTGAATCGCAGTGAACCACTACGTTAAGACGTGCCATCCCAAGTTCGAAATTAAGAAAACCATGGAATTGGAGAAAACCTCTACTGTTAGACGTATTTGCGGTCGCTGAAACCGAATCCGGGGTTAGTTCGGCCCTATAAGCTCAATTCCATGATTTTCTAAATTTTGACCTTGGTATGACCTTCTTCCCGATCTTATGGGGTAAAAATGATCCTTCATTCGGATTTTTCACCCCTAAAATGTCTTAGAGTAGTGATTTATGTCGATTTAATGGAATAGCAATGAAATTTAAAAATGGTATTGAAAAAAGATTCACCAGTTAAAATACCAAAAATAACTAAACAAACATATGGTTATAAACAATGAAAACTGTGATGTTAAGTAAATTCGCCCAGTTCATGAAGACATCGAAATTGGATTATTACCCAAATGTGTACAAAAATTTTCGTGTACCTTAATGTCTTAAGCAATTCTTATATAATTGTATTCTTAATCTTCTCTTGGCACCATAAATTACAAAATTATTATTTTTAAATATATTAATATATTGAAATACATAAATTTAC
Organism: Druon quercuslanigerum; assembly: GCA_010014905.2. Classification (NCBI taxonomy): domain Eukaryota; kingdom Metazoa; phylum Arthropoda; class Insecta; order Hymenoptera; family Cynipidae; genus Druon; species Druon quercuslanigerum. The sequence continues at coordinate 7,965 of JAAAKG020006340.1, forward strand.
ACATAGAAAAACCTTATGTTTGACGGTTTTACTCGTGCTTCTGGTAAGAGAAGATTTGATATTTACGACAGGAAAAACACCGAGAAAAACCGCGAAATAACCTGGCATTTATGTGGACGAAAATTAGTACACCAAAAACTTTTAAGACCGTACAGCTTGGGACGCTGTACGAACTTACGAATAGTCGATGCAGGTATAAATCAGGTATACGATTGATGCAGTAGCGAAAAGCAGTATGGAGGTGAGAAAGGATCGGCCCACGGAGGCGCTGATATCCCAAGTGTGAGTGTGTGCACGCTGAGACCGAAGTAACGAAGACCGGCCTTAAAAGTTTCTGATATATATACTCTAAAAGCAAATGGTTTACAATTTTTTTAATAATAATGGGTTAGCTTATTTTACATGAGACTCTAATGAATATAATTATAGAGAAAATTTTAAGGAGCAAAATAGACTGTCATTAAATAAATATTGAATGAAAATTACAGCTTTTATCCAAGGCAAAAAAAATCACAAAACTTTAAATAACTCGTTTTAAATAAATAATTACACATTGAATTATATATCCTAAAAAGAATAATTGATTTTTTTAAATTTGATTATATTCAACAGTAATTGGATGTATATTTGGATGCATTTAAATTTTATTTCTAATCTTATAACTTTAGATAGGGGTGAGATATTAAGTTTTTTTTACAAGATAAAGATTATATATCTTCTTAATTGTAAAAATTGATGGCTGTCATATTGCATTAATGATTTTTTTAAACTAAAATTTGTTTAGAAAACTCCAATTCTTAATTGTTTCATCTGGTCTTTTGATTTGAATTTGGCCTGCAAGAAGAATATTTTCTTACATTTTTTTCAGGAATGAAGGAAGATATTATATTTTCCTTGAATATCCTTGTGCATTTACAAAATTTGCATTTTTTAAAATAATAAATGATGACAGGGAAATTAAAAATTAGTCCCAGGGTAAGTGTGATATAATTTCATTTTCACATATAATTTCCGAATACTTTATTTGTTTAATATTTATTACAATTTTAAACAGTCGGGGAATCCGGCCGCGATTGGGCTAAAAACATCACAGTAAACTGGTTGGATCCGGACTTCAATACCGGCAGGGATCCGGTCGAGTAATCCGGCCACAAAGCGGTTAAAAATGTGGCTTCAGGCAAGAAATTAGTAACTTGTTTTGTCTTTTAAGGCTCATCGTAAAGAACACGGCGAACTCTAAAAGTGAAGTCAAGTGAACCCTGACAAGAAAATTGGAGTCGAATTTTAAACCCTGATGATAGAATCTCGTAACAATTTCAAAACCACGTGGTGATTTAAGATTTGGAAGGAAGAAAGGAAAAAGTGTATGTACAATAGTATATTTTAATTTAAAATAATAATTCTTCGCGCTCTAAGTTGGGGCTTTCCAAATAATTACTAAAATATGGTTGATTTGAATTGCGAGTCTCGATTTTATTTGCGAACTTCGAAGAGACGACGCGACGTGCAAGGAGCATCCTCGTTCCAGGTGCGAAACTGAAAATTACTGAGTGTATATAGACGCCAGACGCAGTATGCGCTATATATTGCGGTAAATTTGAAAGTGTACAGGCCAAGCATTGTCTGAAAATAGAGAAGTTTAGAAAAATTGTAACATTACTGCTGTCGTAGATAGCAGAATCAATAGAATTTCAATTTATAAACTTAATTCATTCGAAAAAATTGAATGTTTTTTTTTTAAAGAATTTAAAAAAGCTCATTTCTGTTTCACTCATCTAATAAATCTTCAAATTATACTTTTCAAATAATAATTCATCTAGCATCCATAATTACGTCTTTAATAATGTCACGGCTCTTAAAAAATGTGTATTTTCTACAAAAATATTAACCTGACCAGTGCCCGGCCGGCTCCCGACCATGAAATCCAGCCAGGAGTAGCCCGGCCGGGATCCGTCCACAAACCATGTTGTATTAGGGCCAACCAGGAAAATTTCTACACGGGATTATCACAATTGAGAAGAAAATTACATTTTTCTAATCTGTTTCTTATTTCTCTTTTCCATTGTGATCGAAAATATATTAGAAAAGATAATAAATTATAAATTTTTACTTTACTCTAATTTAAGGTGCTCTTTAAAAATTCGAATCTTTTCAATCTCAGATTAGAATATGAAGTTCATGGATATACGCCGCCATACTAACATATCATCAGCTGAGCCAGCACACGTTTTCAGATTTTCCTAAAGCAAATTTCGGATATTGAAACTGTTTTACTTCTCGGAATTGAGTAACCACTATATTATGCAAGTTTCATTCCTATCTACGTTTGGCTCGCATTATCCAGCTTTGTGTGGAAAATCAATTAGCCAGGACAACCGATTCAGTGGTGTTTGCTATGTCCGTGCAGACTGTATTGCCTTCCATCACAGCGATGTATCGAGAGTATTTGTATTGCTGGCTCTTGTCTCACACATTTACAAAATATATACGCGTACATTCACACACGAATACTCTCATATACACTCATACTCATATATGTGCTCATAAACGTCGAGTTGGACACACATGAGAACTTGTAGTTACCCGCAAACATATAGGATAGTGTGTAAAAGGTGGGAGAGGATTGGGATTTATGGTGGGGTTGAGGGATGATAGCCGGACTAACGGCGCAGAATCGCGGCGGTTGGTAATCACGCGATGCTCCTCACGTTATCTTCTTTCCTGCTGTAAGGGATGAAGCGAATGTCACGTAGTATGGGAATTTTACGGCATCGTCTATTGCAAGAATTACGGCCGCACATACTCCTGACTTTCCACCGGAATACAGCTCTCCTTATCTGATGAATGTAACTTTTACAACATTCGAATTATGGTTCTTGTACGAGCAGTATTTGGGAAATGCTACTTTATATTCGTAATGTGACCACACATGTCATACAAAATACAGTTAACCTAAAGCATGTTTTATATAGTATCATTTGATGACATCACTTTTATATTTTGTAATTATACATATTTATCGTGAACGTGTGGAATAATCCTTATTTAATCATGCATAAAATTTTATTTTATGTATTATAAAAATGTGAATTACATAATTGTCAAGTAAAAGATATAAAGTGAAGCCAATGATATTTAGTGTGACTTCATCAGTATCGTTCCAGCGCGCGTTATCATTTGCAAAATAATAATGGAATCGCGGACTGACCAAACATTTGTTTATCACTGTAGATTGTAGAACTATGTACAACGTTTGCATGTGGAGTAATGAACTAATGACATGATATCATGTTCCGCACGCATCCATTCACTCAAATATGATTCCTTCAGTGGGTATAGAAAAGCTATTCGTCTGAATACAATACTATATCAATAAAAGACAATAGCCTATATCAAATAATCATTGTCAAATAAATACTCGAAAATAGGTATAATGCACGATATTTTTTATTTATAATTTTCTTAGATATATTATTAGATGATGTGTATTTATAGAGTGTCGATGGTGAAGTATTATATCTTGTTTTAATTTATTGCACATTTATAATTCCTTCCATAATCTGCAATCACAAATGCGTCCGACACTTTAATAAGAGCCGGTATTGAATTACCTATGTAGCTCTGCATCATTCCTGAAGTTACTCATTTAATTTGTGACGGCGTCGCGACGCCGGAGTGTCCTGATTCCGTCAATTTCAGACGGTCGAGTTCAATATGTATATATATAATAAATTTCCGATAAATTTCTTACAGAGAGTCTGCATATATATTTTTTTCGGGAATTTCAGTGTGATTCCAAGATAAGCATTTTTTTAGAACTTTATTTTTAGATACTAATACTCTTAGGCGGTAGACGGTAAATTTTTCAAAGAAGTTGTAGACAAGCATCCCAATTTTAACCTGAAATTTTGTTCCTACAGAATTACCAGGGCAATAAGCATTTAACTAAACTGATGAATCTTTAACTGAAATTGTTGAATTTTGAACCAAGCAGATGAATATTCAACTAAAATGATGCAGGGGAGACTTCCTACATCAAATAATGAGTCTAAATTAATCCTAAATTAAAAGCACAACTATGCCTAAACCTTAAATAATTAATTCTAATTTTAATTTATTAATATGCATGGTGTCCTGTTCATTAAAAAAATAAATTATTTTATGTACATTCGTTTTCTAAATGTAGGGTGGTCTCCCCTATTCTTTTAATTTAAATAAGTGAGAATTGTCTCACGGAATCAAATCCGTAGGAATTTTCACTGGTTCAAAATGCAATCTCACCGACTCATACAGATACAGGTGGATCGCTGAAGAAAATAAGTCCTCTATAAACTTAAAAACATTGTAAACGGCGTACGAGAAGTCGATTTAGCTCTAAGATTAATTTCATTAGATTTAGAAAAAGCATTGGATAATCTCAATTAGACCAATTTTAAGAATCAAACTGCGATAATAAAAACTGTTAATGAGTAAGCAGAAGCGAATATTAGGAAGGATATGGCAAGGATGTTCCCTATCATCGTTGTTGTTCAACACATATAAAGAGCCTGTATTTAATGAAAAAAAGGAAAAATTGGGAAGTGGAAGTAGTATTATTAATACTTAATATTTGAATAACAAAAATAGCGAATCTCATAATCTTGAAAACGTGTTTTAGAAATTGATATTGTCAATATGAAGTTGACAGAAACCTCAGACGCATAGCAAACTACGAAATCCTTATTCTTGATTTATCATACGGTTTTGTTTGAGAATGCTCCTCGATTGTTATATTTCACAACATTTTGAATAAAAGTTAATTCTTTCTATTTTCAATTCATTCATTTACTATCTTATTAAAACATTAGGAATTCTTTCTCACAAAATTTATACACTAAGACAATAAGTTTTAATACAATGTGTACAATTTATAAAATATTATCTACTACTACTGAGTTACTGAGATATCAAATTAGAGAATGGTATTCATACAAGAATATTATCAGTTACTCTAAAAAAATGTATTTTATAATAAATCAATTGAATAATTGAAATTGATAAAACGTTTAACGTATTTATCAACAAAATGTTTGAAGCAACAAATCACTCGTAAAAAAGGGCCTAGATATTTTTCATACTGCCCTGAGTTGTCAAGCGACGCCGCAAAAAAGGGCCTAGATATTTTTCATACTGCCCTGAGTTGTCAAGCGACGCCGCCTTGCCGAGATTTTTGCCAAATATTCCATAATGTAAGTTAGTCGTGGGGTTTAGCTGTTAGGGAATGCGTTATTGCTTTAGGTAAGTTAGTTTTCAATCTCGCCGTAGCCGTTCCGATTTTTCATAGCGATTAAGCGTTCGATTATGTATGTAGTGAATAAATTAAGTACATAATAATAAAAATAATAATTGTACACGTGTGTCCGTATTTAGTTCCTCCTCCCGAGAAGAAATTATAACTTGGTGCTTAAGAGGTCCTGTTTAGATTTCCTATTTTCTATCGAGGCCCTAAAATGGCAATCTATCGAGGATGCAAGCGAAAACGTCACGCTCAGCTAGCGAGGTCATCACTAGATACCCCAATGCGGGCCTATTAACAGGGTCTTTATAGAATCTAGATAGTCCCTCATACACTGACAAAACTAATACTTCTGAATCAATGAAATATTGGTTTGAAGCATCAAACGGTGTTTTCGCGCTCTGTTAAATGCATATGCTATAAATTCAAAAGTATATGCTATTGTTCTTTAGTTCTTTGTTCAAATAAAATACTATTGAACTATTAAGAAATTAATCATGCTTTAAGTTCTGAAGTGTGATGCTATGGTTGCAATAGTGAAAAAGTTTAACTATCATATTGCCATATTCTATTACCAGAAATTTTTGATTCAAAGAAGGAAAATATTCATCCAAATGTAAAATAACATTTGCTTTGCAGACCTGCATCCTCTGATGAACACTCTTCCGTTTCCTTGCACTTTTATTGTCATTAAATTCTTAACTATACTACGACGGTTATTCTAAAACTGAACTAATTGTTGATAATTCGAAAGCCTAATCCCCATAGCTACGACGCCACGCTGTGTACGATATCATCAATACTTGACGGCATTCATACGATACTTTCGAACTTAGGAAAAAACGTTCTTGAAACTCGATTTGTTAGACATAATTTTTAAACTCACTTAAGTGATTTGAATCTAAATCGACATTCTAGAAAAATTCTTTAAAAAATTTTTAAAGCACCAAATGTTTTAAATTTTTTCAGAAAAAATGAAAGTTTTAAAAGTTTGCATCTCGGTAATTTTTCAAATTTAGGTATAATTAAGCATAATAACATTAATGTACTTTTTTGCGGTCACAGCTGTATTACCCGTTTTACATGCCGAGGGCTTTAGAAGGTCCCCTCGAGAAAATAATTAATCGATATAGTGCTCAAAAGTGAGTATATAAATAATTTCCGTAAAGTAGCATACGACAATATGTCGAGGGCCAGCAGAGGGAAAGCCTAGATTTTTCTAGCTAGAAAATCTGGCTGCGGCCTCGTAAGACCCAATATTTAGTTTAGTCATACAGAGGCAATTTCTACCTGAAGGTTAAATCTTTGGGGGGAGTAAATTATGTTTCATATAGTCGTTTGAGATTCTGATATGCTTTGTATGGCAACTTCAAAAGATGTTTTCGCTCTTTCGAATAAAATGTATTACTATCGTTTTAACTTTGCTTGTCAACTTTGGTATAGTGAATTTTAAATTCTCGAAAGTTTTATAAGAATTAATGCCACATCCTTTCCATTTGTTTAAACAAAAATATTAGTTTTGACGGCTGAAAACCACCATATTAATTTTTTATACGCAAACCCGGATTTCCCTATTTTGAAACGATATTATACTACTTTCTCATTCATTCTTATGATTTATTCTTAAAAAAATCTCTCAGCGTATTAGTCAAAATATTTTTAGAGAGAGATTATCCAAACTCTTAGATTCAGGCAGATAATATAATATTATTAGATACTGAAGAAAAATAATTAAAGAAAGCGTTGTACGTGAAGTAAATGCTTTTCAATAAATATGACATGAAAGTAAACAAAGAAATAACTACGACAATGCCTTGCAGAAAAAAAAAACTGAAAAACTCTTGAAGGTAAAGGTAAAATATGAGCGGATTCAGGAAATCGAAAAATTTTTCAGTTGGTCAAAACAGCATGTGAAATTACAATGTGAAACAGCATACTAAATTTAATGTAAATTCTAATCATTTTATTGCATTGATCGTAATTTTAGCTTAGTTTAATGTAAATTCTGGTGAATTCTACTTACTTAAAAATGTATTTATAAATGTAAAATGTTTTAATTTCATTATGAAAAATTTATTCTTTGAAAAAGATGTCTAACCGTACTAATAATTCCTTTTTTTTCAGAGTCGAATATTGGAGGATGCGTCCATTATGTGTAATTCCTGGTCACCAAGGCATAATGTAAGTACTTTTAAATATTAAATTGTAATGTCTGCATGTCATGGAAATTTTCTGTAGTCCATTTTTCCGTCTCTTAAAACATGGTCATCTCCTAATCTGGAGTTATAGTTACATCGAAGTTCTGAGCTTTATAAAATGAGGCTTGAGGTTGTAAGAGGCTCGAGAGGATTAGGAAAGTGGGAAGGAGTACCAGAATAGGAAAAGGCTGTAACCCGTGTTCCAAACGTCCCATAATATTTATGCTTTACGAAGCCACGTAGTTCCCGTAGCGCGCCCCACATAAACTCGCTAACTCGTGGTTACGATTATGGGCAGAAGTAAATTGATTATTTAGATATACGATGAGGTGGCACGGGATAGTTTGAGTGTCATAAAAAGAGTCAAGTGTCACTTATGTTTGCCATGGATGCGACCACAGTCTCTAGCACAGCTGTGGTCGGGCTGATATCGAGCTAATGCCGCCCGCCCATCATCAAGTCTAAAGTTCTTGTTCTGCTTCCAACCTATAATCCTCGCTTCCCAACTTCCTATATTTTATCATTTTACCCTTTCAGTATAGAAATTATCAGATTCTTTCATCGTCAGATTTTTCAATGCAATTTTTAGAGATGGGGTTACGTCGACAACGGTCGTTCATAAAAAGTTGAAATATGGCAGTTGATTATTTGAAACGAGTTTAAAAATTACAAAGTAGGGCCTACGCGGTGTTAAAAATGCCTAGAATTTCAATAATCCGGGACTTTTAAAGTGTGACAGTGCAAATGTGCGAAAAATTAATATGTCAATGGGCACAAATTTCTGCGCGATAATTTGTTAGTCAATGAAACTACTGCATACTATTATTCTGATTAGACCAGCGTTTTGTAGAATGCGAAGTTTTAAGATCACAGATTTGTTTAAAACGAGCTTTCGATACTTTAAAGAAAAGATTTTTTCTCTCAGAGATGCAATATTCTATACAATTGGTAAATGTACTAAACAGTTAAAAATCTTATGCAGTATTTAAGAAATGTATGATCTAAAACTCATGCATCAACCCCATTTTCCCGCAAAAGTTGATAACCGAAAATAAATTCAGTGCTTTAAACGGATGCAAATTTCTTCCTTTGGAAAATGAGAAATAAACATTTGATTTTTGTGGTGAAGCCTGAGAAACCAGAATTAAATTGATTGAAATTGGCTTTGCCAGTATAAGATAAAAATTAGAAATTAAAAGTTTAAAGTTTCAGGTAAGATTTGTGCGAAGCAAAATGCTGATTACGAAACTTGCAAACATGGCATGTACATTATGTCGGAGTAACCTGCACTTTTAACTCGCCGAAATTTTTTACAATGAGTCAAACACACCATTTCTCCAGGTACAATCTCCAATCGTTCGAGTCCTGTAGATTTATTTTTCGAGAGTATTGTGCGATTTGGAAAATTAACCAAAAAATTCGAATACACTGAGAAAAATGGATTTTACCTTTTATTATCTTGGATTTTAAAAGTAGGGACAGCCATCTAAAGGTATTAGGCCTTAAAATTTAAATAATAATTTTTATAATCCAAGGTTTTCAACATTTATATCCAGATTGTAAGTCTTAACATTTATAGATTGCTGTCCCAATTTTTAAAATCCAAGATTATAAACTATTATTTTTCTCAGTGCATAGAAGAAATTTACGAGGTTTAAAAAAAATAATCAGAAATATTACACAGAATTCAAATTTAAAAAGTATGAAAAGACATTGTGCTTGTTTTATTTATTTAAAAAATTTAATACTTATTATTACTCTGATCACAAAATCCCTGAAATAATAAATATTAAAAGTATCATGATTGTTATTTTTAATTGTTGATCTGCTATCGCAATCCATAATCAAGAATTGGTTCATAAACGAAAATGTCATTGTCACCATTTATCGAGTCAAATCCTTAAGAAAGAGAGCTTTCACAAAAGTTTGTGGTTTTAAAATTTCGATCTAACCAACGCAATATATTAAGAAAATAGCGAGATTCCGTCAATTTCATGAGGCACTCGATAAAAGATATTAAATTGAGAATGAATTTCTCGTAAAAAATATGAAACTTTTTAGAGTTTGTCGTTGTCGACGCTGACCTAATTTTTTCAGTATAATTCACTATTTTTCCTAAAAAATATATGGAAATCCTTAAAAACTGGTGTCCTTCTGTAATTGGTGCATTCACCATAATCACAAATCTGAAAACCGCACTTACTTTAACACGTTTGAAACTCATCATTGCTTTAAAATATATAATGTTTGTCCGCGTTCTCATAACTTTGGTTTCCTTAAGTAGTAATTTTTTTTAATGTGTACACTTTTAACGTATTCAAGAAAATCTTTGATGCATGGAGAAAAATTAATTTTCAGACGTAGATGTTTAAATTAAAGATAGTACCGCGAAACATACAGATATTAACGCCTAACAACTAATTTCCTTCCTAGATGTTAGGCGTGAAAAAATTGTTTTGATAAACTGAAACTTCCGAGATATTAGACTGTAATATCCAAGATGTTAAAGTCTTTGTCTAAGTGCAGAAAAACGCCGTATTACTATCGGCTATCGTTTATGCCATTTTTTCATCAGTTTCCCAACTTTTATTCGGAAAATCAAATTCCCATTCCTCGGTTTAAAAGTTAATGAAATTGCATCCAAATGAACTACGGAACACTAATAAAATGAGAATTGTAATTATTCAATTAAGTAATTAATTAAAAGCTACTTCTAACGTAGTTACATGATTTATAAAGGAATCCGATCTTGTTTGCATAATGCATTGAAATATAGAAATGAATCTGATCCTAGACAGTAGGTACTCCGCCATGCATGCGATAATTCAAACAGTCTGCTCGTTTTCGTGTCAGATGTCAGATTTTCTAGAAGAATTTACTTATTCAAGCTTCAGACCAACGCGGGCGCCTGGGCAATGTAGGTTAACGGATAGAAATAACATAATCGTCCTAGTTTGACGCATCCGATACAGCAAGAGCTTTCCAGTTTCAGCATCTGCGCAAAACTGCTTTGAAAATTTAATATAAATGAAGAGCTGATTATTGGAAAATTCGATTAAACCAGTACGTCCCTCGCGCCGAGGAAGAATAACAAGGAGCAAAAATTATGTATTTCCATTCCCGTCAGTTTGTGCTTTTAATCAGATCATATGCCTCTTGCGACGTTGACTAGACGGAGAATAAATACCATTTCTATTTCTCGAACAAAACAAAGTGGAGTCTAGACACTTCATATATAATTCGGTGCAAAACAAAGATTAATTATTCAAATTTTTTGTGTTTTTGGAAACTTTACGGAATAAGTTTACATTTTTGAATAAAATTTTTTTTGATACAGGATAATGCAGGGATTTGTAAATTAAACGAAATTAAGTTTTTATTTATTTTTCAATTATTTAAAGCTATTGATGGAAGTGGTTGATTAGAGAAATGCTAAATTTTTTCGTAAAGTTAGAATTGCTTTTTAGTAAATGCTACTCAATATTAGTCAAATGTTTGATACCAATTATAAAATCATAAGAATAACAACTGGATAAAAAGACTACAAATTAAATTTTACAGAAGGAAAAAAATATTTTTGTGATAAACTTATTAAGGGCTTATTTTTTGACAAAATTAAGAAAATGTAGTAAATCTTTTTTCGAGTCGGTTGAATGTGTCAAATGTATATATTATATGTATTTTACACTCTAAATCCCTTGGACCGGGATATTTTCCATTCAAGCCAAGAATCTTCCTGGTCCAAACTTGGGCCGGAATTAATATCCGTTCTAGCTTGAACCGACCTGATTACAATCGAGTTTCGAGGTTATGTTTCACGTGCAGCATGGGCCTACGCTCCGCACCAGCGCGCGGCCCTTTTCTCTCTCCTTGGACTGGATTCCAGTCCCATTTTGACTAGATTCCAGTCGACCAGTCCTGTTTGGACTGTTCGCGAGCATCAGTTTGACCATTGCTTGGACGGGAATTCTGGTCAAAGGAATTTAGAGTGTGTTATGCAAAATTTTGAAAAACATCAGCACTGAAATATAAAATAGTGTAAAATTGTCAGAATTATGTACGGATGAACAACATAAATAAATTTATTTCAAGGCTTACAAGATAGAAAATTGGTTTAAAAGTATCAAAGTACGCAGTAATTGTTCACAATGTTTCAGAGAAGTAAAAATTTATTTAAAATATATTTAAAAATATTTATATATTTTTTAAATTTTCCTATGTCTGCAAGTACAAAAAATAAATGGCCTGTAATTGACATTCTCGTTATTTTTAAATTAATTTTCTTTCGAGTTAAAGGAGTAATTATTTTATCATGTTCTTTATATTTATCTATAAATAATGTTTTAAATTACTTTCTACAGTTAAAAACAATATTTGAGAAAATTTGTATTTATGCAGATGTCATTCCCATGTCTTGAATTTTAGGTTTTCTTTTTCCTATAGTTACCACTGAAATTTGAATATTTCATAATACGTAATGTTACAATATTATAATATAAAAAGCAGTGTTTTCCTTTGAACTTTTGCCTTGAAAAATAAAAAAATAGTGTACCAATATTTAATTTTTTCTTCATGATTTTATGTTTTGAAACGAAATTGTAATGTTAAACAATTTTCTATAATTTGAAAAAAATCTCCGATTGAAAGAAGTTCGCGATTTCACTTAAAAAATTGGAATAGTTACTTGAAGTTTTCAATTTTACTATATTTTAGTATAAATCATACTAAATGTGGACCCACATGTGGGTTAAAATGTTGCACAATGGAGAAAAAGTTGGAAAACTACATAACTACTATAAATTAAAAATAACTATTATATTTACGTTATTTTAGCAAGGAGAACACTCTTTGCCTTACAGCTATTTTCGAGAAAACGACTTTAACAAAGATTCAGTCATTTCACAAAGACCGGGGTTCGGACAGTCAAACTCCTGGGTAGATTAGGCAGTAACGCTTCGAGTTTTTAACCGGATGTGATGATTAAAAATTATTCTTTTGAAGATAGGAAAATTTGACTGAAAAACGTTGGCTTAAAATACAGGTAGCCAGAATCAATTCTATACATTCCAGTTACAATCTCGGAGCGCTACCGCTTATGATCTAACTGCTATTAAAAGACTGTCACAACGCAGTTTATGTAACGTGCGAGGGTTTTTAAAGCAGTTTTTTCTCGAGAATTACTTAAAAAAGCATTTTAATACTTTAGTATATTAAAATTTTGGAAATGACTTATTACTATACGGAAAAATTTGTATTTCAAGTAAAAAATACTGAAAAATCAAATCAATTAAACTATGATATATTTAAAACAAAGTAATTTTTGTTCTTGAAACATCAAACTGTAATCTCTAGTAAATGATTTTCTTATTTTTGAATTAGCTGTGTGATGTTATGAGTTTCAGATTTCATACGGAACCAACCGATACTTCAAGTAAAAATTTTTGGTTAGTAAGATATTTAGACAAATTAAATAAGTTTTAATACTTTTAATGCAAGTTTTAAAAAATTACAAAAGTTTCAAAACTAATTCGGCTATATAACATCTTTGTTTTGATGAATTATTTATGTGATTAATTATTAATAATACTTACAATAAATTCTGCTGCAAATACCTGCTTTAATAACTTTACCGATATCGTTGGCTCATTTTAAACATTATTTGTAGCTAGATCATTGATACATACCGCTTGTTGACCTATATCTTTTTTGCCATGTGGCAAGAGTATGAACCCAGACAAAATTCCGCAGATTCCTATTGCAAGTGAAAATTGTGTACCAAAACTAGTTTTATTATAACTTATAAACATTTTGAAGTTGTTTAAATCATTCAGAAAAGTTGGGTTTCTTGAAATACACAAAAAATCTCAGTTACTTTATATATATATATATATATATATATATATATATATATATATATATATATATATATATGTGTGTGTGTGTGTGTGTGT
>JAAAKG020006351.1:0-21388 GCA_010014905.2 Druon quercuslanigerum
GTTGTAGAGTTAATCGTCGAACCTTAAATGTGTAGACTTTAATGTGTAGACTCGACGTTTTCGCTTAATGTGTAGAGCTCATATAATGTGTAGTATCGATATGTGTAGTATCGACCGGGCCCCTTCTTTAAACACATGAAAAGAGCTTTCCAAAACACTATAAACAAGCAAATTTGGATGATCATTAGTCTCTAAATTTGAATCAGCGATCTACTAAAACAGCGAAATTTAGGAGCTGATCAGTGAAGTTGTACTGATTAACAGCTAAATTTCGCTGATTTGTCAGCGTATATACGCTGATTTTAATCAGCAGTATACTTATCGCCGATTCAGATTTAGAGAAAAAAGAAGTATATTGACAACCAGTTGATAAATGTATCTATGGTTTTGTAAATAAATGTAGATCTAATAGGACTATAATTCAACCAAGTTTTAACCCGATCTAAAAAAAAATAATTTTAGGTGGGATCACTTTTCGTATTCTGCCCCATATTTGAAGCCATTTAACGGCTTCCTATCTTCATTCGTTCTCAAGATAAAGTATTTGTAAATAAATCCTCGTAAAGCGTGAAATATTGAATATTTCAGAATTCAGAAAAATGTATTGCATTAAAGAATGATGAAAGAACACCTGTAAATTGTTTCAGATTTTTTCGAACGTCGGGGTCGCTTTGTGGAACCATGTGAAAGTCAAATCTTGAAAAAGGCAGCCAAAACCCCTATTTTTTGGGATGTTTTACCCTCTAACGTTTGGCAAACAATTTTTTAGGATAAAAGTAAGCATATATTGTAAAATTCGGTAGTACTTTATGATTTGGAATACCTTTTATTAAATAATTCAGAAATTTTTGTGGCCAGATATTAGATTCGCAGGGCGGTCGCAGATAAGGAAAATCCTGGAAATCAGGTAAAAGTCTGCTAATTTTCTTTGACAGAGAAAGTCATGGAAACATAAGAAATTAAAAAGAAAAATTAAAGAAGTGAAATAATTTCTGCATGAAACTTTTTATGTAACTTTCAAGTATAACAAAGAAAAAATTTATAAATTAAAAAAAAATGTTTACTCCACGCTATTTCCCATATTTTCCTCTTTTCTTTCTTTGTTTTTCGCTTAGAATTCAATTACTTTTCGTTAAAAGTTAGTTAATTTTTTAAAGGAAAAATTCTTTTTCCATAGTTTCGTCATTTAGGTTAAAAATTTACCTTTTTGGTTGAAAATTTTAATATTTTCTTCAAAAAATATTTTTTGTTGAAAATTCAGCTGCTTCGTTGAAAGATGAACTATTTTCTTAAAAATTCATTTTTTAAGCTTGACCTCTTTGGTTAAAATATCATGCATTTTGTTAAAAATTTGTCTTTTTTAGTAAAAGATTAATATTCTTAAATAAAAATTCATATTTTTGGATGAAACATTCAGCTCTTTGTTTAAAAATACATCTTTTTGCATTGAAAGTTCATACCATTTGACAGGAAGTGTTTTTTTAAAGAAAAACTTCAGTTTTTTTGGTATAGAAGTCGTCCTGAACGGTTCAGAACTCATATATTTTGGTTGAAAATTCGACGATTTGGTGAAAAATGTATTTATTTTGTTAAAAAGTAAACTTTTTTTTTTGTTAAAAATTCAACAGTTATTTTTAACATTTATTTTTTTAGGCAGTAAGGTCAGTTTTTAAATAGGGAAGTCATCTTTCCTCAAGTCTTTCTTAGTTCAGGATCTTAGCTCTTTCGGTTAAATATTCATTTATCTTGTTCAACAATCATGTTTTTCTTTATGAAAAATTTAACTTTCTTGTTGAACAGTCTTTGTTTTCGATGGAAACTTCATCATCTTGAAAGTGCATTTTTGTTATTGAAAAAGTCGCATTTCTGTATAGAAAATTCACCTTCTAATAAATTCGTCGTTTTAACTTGAAAATTTATTTGTTCAACTGATTCTGGTTGAAGTTTAATCTTTTAATGAATTAAAAATTCAACCATTTAATTTAAAATTCATCTTTGTTGCTTGAAATTGAACTATTTTGTTAAAAATTGGACTTTTTTGGTTGAAAGCGTAACTATTTGTTTGCAAATGCAATTTTTTGGTCCAAAATTATTTTTTGTTTATTGAAAATTCCAGAATGTTGGTTAAAATTAATTACTTATGACAAAAAAATTTTTTGATGTTGAAAATTTAACTATTTTCTTGAAAAATGCAATATATTTCGGCTTGAAGTTTTAGGAATCTTATACCTTTTTTTGTCTACAGTAATTGTGGTCTGTAAATATTAATGGCAAGGGAAAAATCAAGGTGGAGTAAGGGAATTTTTCGAATGAAGATTTTTTTGGCGACCCTGATTCTTTTGTTCAGGAGTAGCGAACATTTAAAAAATATTTTTCCGTAGTAAGGGTTACTAGTAGCACTCTATTCCATCAGACATGTCGATTAAAGTTTATAAAAACTGCTAATACATTTATTCTGATCAATTTTTTAATTTTACTACAATATATCTTAAAATTTGAAGTTTTTATTTAAAAATGTTTTTTCTACATTTTTAGTACTTATACTAGCCTCAATCTGCATTAAAGTCTTAAACTCGAAACCTTAAGTGGTATCTTCTCGGTCCGAGGATAAATGTTTCAGGGGTAGTGGGGGGTTTGATCGAGGGGCTAGTACCATTTTATTCTGTCAGAGCTTTCGAATCAGGTAGAAGTTTGGGTAAATTACCGTCGGGAAAAATTAGCCTCGTTGGCATTGACTGTCGCCCCCGCTTGGGGGCATATGGGCGTGACTTTTGAGAGCGAAAGGCGTGGCGAAGCGGGATCAATAAAACCACCCCCGCCTCGACGGTCGATGGTCGCTGGGGGTTGACGAGGCCGGAGGCACAGCGGAGGCCTGGTAGCGTTCCTCCGAAAAGCGATTTAGTGTTCAAAATAGACCAGGGGTTCGATGAGGAAAAGGGGATGAATGGGGGTGCATGAAGGTGGGTTGGGTATGATTGCGGGGGTGAGTCAGAGACGGGGTAGATTGGCAGAACGCCGCACCTGTCCCCTGCCAAACTACATCGATCCTCAGTTCTACCACCCTCAACCCCCTTCAACCCCCACGGAATAGGTCCAACGAAACCACCCTCTTAACATCCAGCCCAAGTTGGAAGGGCGAGAGTGGCATGGCCTCCGCACCCACGCAGGAGACTTCATGTAGTACGCGCAGTCACGCGACGTACGGTTATTTCCAGAGTTTTCTTTTTGTTGATTTCTGGATTCAGTCCACGCGGTTCGTTCACAATCCGGTTCATTCTTCAAATCGTGAATCATTCTTTGTCGTCATAGGATTTTGACGTCAATGAAAATGAAGGAGAATTTCATGTCAAGTGCTCAAGTTGATTCAATGTTGTCGCGTGTTTTTAAAGGATGTCTGTAAATTGAGGGTAGGTTGTTAATGAGACATTTTTTTGTTCAAAAAGTTCAGAAAAATTGTGTTTTAAAGGTTCAGTTAAAAAAGTAGATTTAACAAAAAAATATGGAAATAGAGTATAGTGCATGCGAGAGAAATCAAACCTTCATCTTTATTTTTATATCGTTCAAACTTCAATAATTTATTTGTACCTATTTGTCCTAATTAGGTAATTTTAAACCTACAGATAAGGTAATAATAGAGCTTTTTTTAATTACATTTTTTTACTTGAAATTGGCAGGCTTGTTTGCTGTTGTGTAAATAATTATATATTAGCGATATATTTCATTCTTTCTTTAATTTCTAAATTAATATTTTTTATTGTTAGGTTAAAAAAATTGCTATCCTGTCATATTGTTACCACCATTTTTCAGAAAAAAATCTTATATTCAGTGAACTTATTTATTATTTTAAGTAAAAGTATAGAATTTTCTACTGGAGTCAACTTGAGCAGTTACTATACAATGGGGTAGAAAGCAGCATTAAAATTGAAGTTTTTAATTATTTACAAACCCGAAAATTCCACGGGTGCATGGATTCAAACCTTTGACATGATTTTCATTCGATAATTGGGACGTGTACCTTCATTTAGATTGAAAAAATTTTGTCAGAAAGATAGTTGTTTACTGATTGTAATTTGATATGTAAGCATTTGAATATTTGACTTAAGTCTTATCGTTGATAATTTTTTTGGTTCAAGAATCAAGAAAGTAATTCAAATGAGACAATTAGGCAAAAACAAAAAATTTTGCAGGAGAAAAACAGTTTTCTGCTACTGAATTTGAATTTCCTGAATTTATGTTCTAATGAAATTGCAATTCCTTTATTGTATCAAGTGGAAAAACTTGGCAACAGTCAGACGATGGTGGATGCAATTGTTCTACATTATTCCTCGAAAAAAAACTAAGAATTTATTAATTTTGCAACAAATTTACATAATGCTTTCTTAAACCCGGTCATTTTATACCTTTTTATATTCGGAATATATATCATGAGATCAAAGAAATCCAGTCTCGCATAATAATACAATCTACAAAATTCACCTCCTCTTTTCTCCTCACAATTTATATCCACTAAAGAATTTCAGGAGATTCCTGCCTTTGAGTTTTGAATTTAAAATATTAGTAAATTTCTTTTATGGTAAAGATTTTATTCTGAATTAAATTCATTTCTTGCTTTGGTAACTCTTTTAAACACAACATAGCATCTGTTCTACATGTAAAATCAGTATTTTCTCCTTTCGAAATGCTTTTCTCAAATTCACGTAATCAGTTAGGAACACCTAGATATTCGAGTGACCTATATGAACTTTTGATATTTGCGTCAGTTTGGCTTAACTTATATTTTTTACGATATTATCATGGCCTCCGGCTCTGAATCGGAGACTTCATCCAGAGCGCACAGGGACTGAGGTGCTGAACTCTCTATTTCAGTTTCATTTGATACATTTTACTCAATTATTATCCCTGCTTTATGGCTTATTTTTAATATTTGATCAAATGATCAATTCTTTTAGGCCAAGTTTAAGATGTTTGCATTATTATGTCTTTTTATAGATAAGGGTAAAGAGAAATAATATTCAATTTAAAAAATATGAAATTCTCGGGATTAATTTTAAACCTTTCAGCTTCTATAAACAATTAAATTAATAATCAGAAACGAATATTTAAAAAAAAATATATTTGACGCTTTTCTTACTATGTTTATTTAATTTTCTTTTTCAATTAATAAATTTTTTATTTTCTCATGCATGAAATACTTGAAATCAAGGAGCAGGATTGAAACTTTTTGACTTTTAATACTAGTTTCAGCAAAAATAATTAAATTGCTCAGATCTATTAGAAGTACAATTATTCAGTTAAGGACGAGAACAGTCTTTAACCATTTTAGTATAAATGAAAATAAATAAAAACGATTGATTAGTTAAATAATAAATTTGAAGCTAAAATGTCGACAATTGCTTGAATAAACTTGTGAAATTCAACAATCGAAATCTAAAAACTTTAAATCATTGAATGAATCCAAGTTCAAAATCATCGATCGTAAACCTATTAAGTATTTTTATTTTATTATTAATTTATATTTTATTATTTATTTTATTATCAAGTATTTTCCCATTAAGTACTTGAAACTAAAATTTGATAAATTTTACGTATTAAAAATAGACCATTTTCAAATTCAGAGTGCTTAAGATTAAACATTTTTGAATTATAATTACAATATCAAATGAATGCCTTTAAAATGAAAATTTCACAGCTTAAAAAAAATAAAAATAATAAAAATTGATGAATTAATTTTTCAAAATAATATATTTTTAAAGCACATATTTAGTTATATTTAGAGCAATAGAAATTTGTTAGATTCCCTAAATTTCCAAAATATTCTGAATTCCTTGAATTCTTTGGAAACCTTTATTTATGTGGATTCACTACAATTCTCAAATAATCTGAATTCCTAAATTCTTGGAAAATTTAAAAAATTTCTGAGATGCTTTTGAATTTGAATTTTTTGAATTTGTGAAAACATATGAATTTCTTGAATTCTATGAAATCCTTGAATATCCTGAACTCCTTAAATATTCGGAGTTCAAACAATTCCTTCAATATTCTAAATCCTTTACATTTTCTGAATTTCTAAAAATCTTTTAATTACTAAAATTGTCTGAAATCTTGTATTTCTCTAAGTTCTCTGAAACCTTTGCTTATTATGAATTTCCTGAATCCTCTAATTTCCTGAAAATCGCTGATTTTCTTGAGCATTCTAAGTTCCTGGAATTATTTAAAATCTTTAATTTTTCTGAATTCTTGGAAGTTTTAGAATTCCTGAAATTCTTTGAATTTCTTAAATGCTCTGAAATCCATAAAATTCTACTAATTCCTTAAATTTCCTGGATTTCTTGAATATTCTAAATTGCTTGAATTTCCTGTAATACTTGAAAATCTAAATTCCTGAATTCCATGAATTTTCTTATAGAATTGAATATTCCCAATTTTTTAAATTCCGAGAATAATCTGAATTCTTAAAATTCTTTTAATTATCTAAATCTCCTGAAATCCTTTAACTAATATTTAATTATTAATATTAATAATATTAATTAACAATAATTAAATAATAATCAAAATTCTTTAAAATCCTGAAATATTCTGGATTCCCTGAATTCCTTAAATATGCTAAGTTCCTGAGATTTTTTGAATTCTTTAAATTCCTTGATTTCATATTATTTCTTGATTTCCTTCAATTCTTCTGAATTCCTTAAATGTTAGAGTTTTATGAAATCCGGGAATTCTTCTGTATTCCTTGAATTCATAGAAATTCTTGAATTTCTCCAATTTTTCTGATTTCCTTTGAATTCATGGCATTTATAGGGTGAAAAAATTATATATAGTTTATACATAGTTAAACAAATTATATATTATGTTTCCCTTTTTTATATAAATTTTTCATCTGTTTATTTTTATGTCCTTGGGATTCAGGGAACTTTAAGAATTCTGAAAACTTTACGAATGCAAGAAATTCAGATAATTAGGAGAAATTAGATAAATTTAGCAGATTTTAAGAAAGCTAAAAGAGTTTAAAAGCTTTCCAAGAAATTAAAAAAGAACGAAAAATCATAAAAGCCTAATATTTTTTAGGAAGCTTTGCAATTTTTTAAGATTTTTTCAACAGTAATCTTTAAAAAAAATGAAAATTTTGTCTGCAAAATAAAACCATGCCTGTTATATTTGTATATTACTAACACGCAATACCATGTTTCTCGCGTATAATGTACTGCCCAAACAGAAATTTCCTCATCTTTCCCTATTTGAAGTTGGGTTCTGATGGGGCCCCCATCATAATATCTAGTCTAGCAAAAATTGGCTGGGGCCCCTATAAGAATGTCTAGTCAAAAAAGAAATGGTTGGGGCCCCTATCAGGATATCTCGTCTAGAAAAAACTGATTGGTGCCCTGTCAGGTTATAGTAAAGAATTTCGTGCCTCGTATAGGTATGGCAAAACTATCTCTATCCTGTTTTTTTAAGAAAAAAATTTCATCCTCATAAAAAATTATAAATGTTCAGAAAAAATTACGTTTTCTGTCATTCTTAAAAGTTTTAAAGTAGTCTACGACGGAAAAAACGGAATATTTTACATTTACATAAGCGTTAGAAATTTTAATAGTAATACAATGTTTTAAAATGTAATATATGTATTCACTCTAAATAGGACCATTAATATACAAAGTGAAAATACTCGCAATCAATCAATATATATTTTTTAAATACTTTTTTGCTATATCAATTAAATGTTCAACTCAATTAAATATTCATCAGGTAATAGCAAGGGTCTAGACGGGGCCCAATTAATCGTCGGGCAATAACAGGGAACTCTATTTAGGGCCTGCTCAGGAGTTCTACCTAGAAACTTGTTAAAACAGCGTTACAGAACTAGTCAGGCCCCCTCCATTTTCCCTGACAAGCGCCTGATTAGAAATAGGGAAATTTATCTAGGGCCCTACTAAACTCCGATTGGAATTTCTACGTGGGTGGTTTCAGTTTTTAAAGAAGAGAAATTTTGGTTACTTGAATGATACATTCATTAGTGTTTTTAATTGTCGATGCAATTTTTTTGTAACATCTCATTAAGCCGAATGAAAAATGTTAATATAGAAATAATCGATGTACGTAACTTCGGTAGTTAAATATGCATTTTTTCAGGTCCTCTTGACATTTCTTGTGTAACTACCATAAATAAGTTAACGTGTGTATCAATTATATGACACTACGTGAGCACTTGACTTTCTCTTTCTCTTCCGAAACGGAAGACTGCAGTGTACACAACTTACAGGGGAACAATAAGTAAAATGTTCTGTAAACACGACATTCATTATCAAGATGACAGTAATCATCGAGGACTGTATTTCCTTATACGAAGAACTTGAGACTTGATAACAAATACTTTTGTTTAATCACATGTGGTAACATCTGAATTTTAAAGTGTGCAGTTCAAAATCAAAATGTCCAGTAAAAAATTTCAATCCCCTAAGCTTCTTTTTTTGCAATTAAAAACTTTAAACTTTCTTTATTTCTAATTACAATATGTAAAATTATGCATAACTTTTAGATTCTTCACCACTGCATTAAATTTGTCATAAATTTGCGGGTTTTAACGCTTTTGAGGCAGCGATTTCTTGATTTAGTTTAGGCTTAAAGGTCAAGTGTGCCCCGAAAAGATTGGGTAAATTATGAAAGTTATGAGGAATAAATATACAGGAAAAAAAAAATTTATTCGAGCAGAACCTCTGCTTCTTCTGACTCTCATCTCTCCATTTTTTTATTCAAAGAAAGGTATATAAATATCACATGCTCTTAACATACGAATTTCCGAAAGAATTTCTTCGATAAATGAATATCAGAAGAAAAAAATTTTCAGCATTATAAGGAGATTTGAAAAAATTAAGCATATAAACCTATAATATATTTAAAGAAAATTTCGGAAGACAGTGCGAATTAAACCTTTCTATTCGAATTATCAATGTCAGGGGTTCAAATCTCTTCGTCCGTAGAATTATTTCAACTGTCTTAGTAATAATCTAAAAATATACAAAATCACATTAAGAATACTTATACGGCATATTATGTACATTAATCTTGATGTAAATAAAACTGTAAGGTATGAAACACTAATCAATTTTTTCCTTGAACTATTTGCAAGCAAAATGAAAGTATCTGAAGTAATTTTTTGCCCCAGAAACTTTCAGCTTGAATTATTATTTTGTTTGAGAAATCTTATATTCCCAAGAAACCTTAATGATGCCTAATTTTGCCTCATTTTTATAATTTACTTGCTTCCTTTTACTTCCTTCTTAAATGCACTGCCCTCGGTAATCGAGTTAGTGCATGCTTCTTTTTCATGAGCTATATAAGGCTTGTAAAAAATGTTAACAATAACATTTTATTAGTAAAGATTTTAATGTTCTAAAAAATTATTAATATTCTCCGAAATATGAAAGTTTGTTGAGTTTCCTGCTTTATGTCTAAATTCTCATATACTGTTAAAAAAGCGGAGTTAACGTAACTCTGAATAGACGTACCCTACGAAATGCCCACAATTTAAAGTCGCTCAACAGCTACGTCACTCTGCAATATGGGGGGGGGGGGGGGCACAATTAATTTTTTTCTTAACTGAAAATTTAATTCACTGTTGGCTTATAATTGTTTGCTTTTTTATGAAAAATAGGCTATTAGATTTTTTATTGTGAATTCGTGAACTACTTGAACAACTTTGTTAAAATTGATTTTCTTGACTGAAGGTTCAAATACTTCGTTAAAAATTCGGTTTATTATTTTAAAATCTATTTTCTTGATAATTGATCCATTTAGTTAAAAATTTATGGTTGAAAATTCATATTTACGGTAAAAAATACAACTTTCTCTAGAGAATTTTCCTTTTTGTTAAAAAATTGAAGAATTTGGTTACAATTTGTTTTTCTCTTGGCAGAAAAATCTTTCGTAGTTGAAAATTCAACTCTTCTATAAAATTGATCTCTTTTGGTAGAAATTTTATCTTTTTGGTACAAACGCATCCGTTTATTTAATCATTTATATTTTTGGTTAAAAATGTATCTGTTTTGTCTAAGGATTCAAGTATTTTGTTGAAAAACCGTCTTTTATTTATAAATTTAACTATTTTTCATATAAAATTAATATGTTTTTTTTTAAATATCAAAAATTATATTTTTAAAGAATTTCGTTGTTTTCATTGAAAATTCAACTAATTATATGAAAGTAGAACATGTTTGTTAGAAATTCATTTTTCGCTGAAGATTAATCATTTTATTTATAAAAACAAATATATTTGTGTTAAAAATTTAATTTATTTACAAAAGATTCATCTATTTAGTAAGAAAACTTAATTCTTTTGTGGTAAATTTACGTGTTTTTTTAAAAAATTGTTTTTTATGGATAATTCGTCATTTTGGATTAGATATTCAACTGTCTTTGAACAATTCGTCTATTGGCTAAAAAAGTTAACGATTTGTTTAAAAATGAGACTTTTTTTGATTGAAGTTATATCTTTCTGTAAAAAATTCGACCATTTGGTTGAAAACTCATTTTTTTAGGTTGAAAATTGAAACTATGTGATACAAAATTCAGCTATTTTGTTGCAAATTCAACTATTTTGTTGAAAATGGTAAAACTTTGATAACGAGTTATCTTTATCCTTCGGTAAAGCAACTGATTTATTGAAAATTTTTCTTGTTAGATTGATCATTCATTTTTTTAGTAGATAAGTCCCTGGTTAAAAATTTATGTTCTTGGTTGAAAATTTAACTGTCTTTTTTAAAATTAATTTTTTTGATTGGAGGATGCAACTATTTGGTTAAACTTGCAACCTTTTGTCCCTAATTGATTTATTTTTTTGTTTTTTGTTGTTGAAAATATAACTATTTAGTTGAAAAATCGTCTTTCTTGATTCAAAATTTATCTTTACGGATCTAAAAGTCAGCTGTTTCCTAAATTATTTGACTTTTTAGATTCAAAACTTAACTCTATTTAAAAATTCATATCTTTTGGTAGAAAAATAATCCCTTCTCTTTAGGAAATCAACTAATTTAACTAATAACCTGAATTTGTGACATCATTCTGGGGTTTCAAGCTTTGTATAATGATCTTTGACAAATAAGTGAAAGAGTGGAAAAAGTTCTCAAAAAAGCATAACGCGGTATTTGAATGGTCCCAAAATTGTAAATTTTTTTTACACCTTTTAAAAAATGTTGAATTGGAAACAAGAAATTCTAAAACATTCGAATCTGTGTGGTTATTTTTAAATAACGGACAGTAGTATAGAAAGTTGGAAAAATTCCCTGGAGAAGGTTTCGGACAGGAATTCTTTCCGAATAATTCCGAATTATTCCGAAATATGTATCCAAATCCACCAAAATTAATCCGAACCAATCCGAAAAAACGTCTGCATTCCTTTCGATCCAAGTCGGTTAAATTTATTTGTGACTCAATCCGGTACAAACCAAATTTCATTTCCAAACCAATTCGAACCAAATTTTTAATCCGAATGAATCCGAATAAATCCGAACTCGGCTTGATATATATTAAATTTTCAATCCGGACCTGAATGAATCCGAGTTCGGATTGAATTGGATTGAGTTGAATTAATTTTTAACCGATTTCGGAATGATTCGGAATAAATTCCTATCCGAAACTTTCGCCAGGGTTGTTGTCTGTGAAATGGAAAGAGCTGTATAGCGTTTATTTTCGTAATAGATGGTTGGTCGATTACTGGATTCGAGGGCAGAAAGAAGTTGGAATATTTTCGTTCTCCCTGCGGGTAAGGTGTAAAAGTTCTGGAAGAAGATGGCAAAAGAGGGTCGTCGATCGATTTCTGTCTAGGACAAGGAGAAGAGGAGGAATCGGACGATAGGTCTGTAGGTAGTTGGTGTATATGCGGATCGAGGTGACCATGGCCTGTGTCGAATCGATCTCACAAACGCCCTTTGACCTTAAATGTCATAAAGCAAGACATTTTACTTCTTCCTTTCTTAAAGATATTAAAAAAAAAAAAATTAACTGAAAACGAAGTTTTTATATTTGCTATCTCCTAAGATAAAGAGGGTTCTCCATAAACTACCTAAAAGTAAAGTTCCTGGCTAAATGCGGTTTTCATGGTAATGTATCATGAATAATGAAAAATATTGAAATGTCAAACTTCATAGTCAAAAATGCTCTCATAAAAGGAATAATAGGGTCATTCGTCATCAAATCCAGAAAACAAAATTTTAAAACAATAGTTGAACTTTTAACCAAATATTCCAATTTTTAACTTAAAAAAACAGTTAAAAAGAATTTTCAACCCGAAAAGGCGACTTTATACAAAGCGATTCAATTTTCTACCAAAAGAGATGACTAAAAAAAGATTTAAATTTTCAACAAAATAATTAGATTTTTAACAAAGTAATTAAATTTCTTAACAAACAGTTAAATTTTTAACCTACAAAGATGAATTTTGTACGAAGAAGCTTAATGTTATTAAGAAGAGCATAAATTTGCAGCAAAATAGTTGAATCATTAACTGAAAACATCAGTTTTTAGCCAATAATGGAATCGTTAAATTATCAGTTACAAAAAAAAAAATTACAATAAGCACAAATTCCAACCAATCAAATTAAACAAAACAAGAAGACAAAGTTACCCCTTAGAAAAGCTAAACTTACAACCAAAAATGGAATAGTTATTCTTTTAGGTATACACGGTAATTTAAACAAAGAAAAAATTATTTTCAACCAAAAAGTACAATTTTTAATCAAAGGGGAAAATCTCTAAAAAAATAAATTTTTATGAAAGTAGTTCACCTTTTAACTAAGTAATTGAAATTGCCAATCCAAATAGATAAATCTTCAACTAAACAGTTGAATTTTCATTCCAATAGTATTGAATTTTCAAGCTAAACAATTTTTTTTTCTATAAAGTTGTTTAATTTTTAACCCGAAAATATAAATTTTGAGCAAAAAGTTCGTTTGCATCGAAATAATTGAATTTTCAAGTAAAATTATGTATCTTAAACTAAAATTTTTTTTACAACTTAGTTTAAAGTTTACCCAAGTAGATGAATAGAATACAATACAAAATTTAACTAAATGTATATATTTTCAACCAAATACTTTATGGTTACACTTTCAACTAGAAAATTAATTCTCTATAAAGAATTCAATTTTTACAAAATAGGTAAAATTTCCACAAAAGAAAGTATAGTAGAAAAATAATTTACTATCAAAAACATAAATTATAAACAATTTAAATGAAACTCTAACTAAATAGTTTAATTTTCAGTCTAAATAGGTCAATTTTCAACCGAAAAGTTGAATTCTGGTAAATAATATTTAAAAATTGTGTACGTAAGAATTATTATTTTTTATTTTACATTTTTGAAATGTTAAGACATGCGGATTAAAATAAGCATGCACCGAAACGTTTCAAATGACTATTATCATTTTAACGAAAAAAATATGAAAATGGTGTAAACTATTTTTTATTGAGTTAAAAATAATTAAAATTGTGAAGAGACGTAAGGAATTTAAATGGGGTTAAAATCAAATTTAAAATCCAACTGAAATTTGAAGAAAGATAAAAATTATTTTAAAAAAGAAAAGAAATTATTTGTTGACAAAAATAAAAAAGTAGAAAGAAAAATGATCGGGCAACCAACGTACTCCCCTTTCTTCTCTTTTTATTTATTTCGTCTTTTTTATTCTCATCAAATAAAAATAAAAAACATTTGGTAAAAAGAATCACCAAGGTTTCGGCAAATTTGTCAAATTTGTTGTCTTGAATATCGGGCGTTAGGGAGAGCGCCTTAACGTTAGTGATTATTTTTTACAAATGTTTTTTTATTGTGATTTGATAATAAGAAAAATAAAAAGGACGAAAGAAATGAAAAGAGAAGGAAGGATTTTTGCTTGATTGAATTCTCATTGTTCTTTCCCCTTTTTTATTTCTGTCCAAAAAAAGAAATTTTTTAATTTTCTTTTTTGGATTTTTTAAAAATCTTTTTTCAATTTGCAATATAAACTTTTAATGGGGGTTGTCCAAATTTGGTCATTGGATGCTTGGTGTTATTATCAGGAATTATGTATATTATAATTATGAGACGAGTTTACTTAGAAGGCGAGGAGTGTAAACATTAGTTAAAAATCTTTTCCATCCTTATATTGTTCATAACATTAAATATTGTCAGCTGTTTTAGATACCGATTGATTCCTAAAAGTAGACCTCTCATTTGTACTATATACTACAAATTTATTTAAAAAAAATGAAACTCTACAATGCAAATTGGACAACGAACATGATTATGAAAAGATAGAAGCTACACCTATATAGTCGCGAAATTGTTTACTTATAATTAATAACTGTTGAGAAAATTCTGCATGAGTGACGGGTCTCGAACCCCCGACAGTGTGCCAACTCGAATAACAAAGTTTAAGCCTTACGATCGCTTGCCCACGCGAAATTTAAAATGAACTACATTGAACAGTTTCTCAATTACAACAATAAGTTGTGGTTTAAAATATAATTTAGAAAATCCTACTTTAAATTTATTCGTAACAAATTAACTTGCAAGATTTTGTACTTGAAAATTGAGTTTTAATGTTGCTCGTATAATAGAATAGTACAATATATTTAATATTGCATATTATGCAATATTTGATGGAATTTCAAATGTTATAATATGCTTAATGAATTCAAATCTTTAGCCTAAACATTTCTATGATTACAAATGTATTAGAGAAAAAAATTTGTTCATGAAAGTGAATACTGGAGTGGCAAGATTTCTACTAAAGTGGGAATGTTTGGTTGCCCAATTAGTAGTTGAAAATGACAGGCTCAAAAGTCTCAAATTCGTAACTTTGTGGTTTACAAATTTTACAGTTTAATTAATATAATTTAATTTCAGAATAATAATTTTGTATGTTGAATGGAAGATTGAAGAGTAAAATTTCATAAACAAGTAAATGGGAAAAAAATCGAAAGTATCTGGGGTTTTAGAATCTATACTCAAATTGACTAAACTGTGTAGACTAATCGGAAATTATAATGCTCACAATATCATTAAGAAGAAAGCGAAAGCAGAGTTTATCATGCAGCGGTACTAATTATGCAAATGTGGTGGGTTAAAGGGACATAAGTATAGACCTTTCCTCGACGTTTATGAATTCTTAATGACTCCACTGAATGACTGATTTAGATGAATTAATTCGAAAAGTATACTTATTTCCTCTATTGCTTTCCTGTAGAGGAAGCTTTGTAACGATACAAATGTTTGTACTTCATTTTTTGATATCTTGACATTAGGAGTATAAAATGAGGTTTTAAAATTTATATTTATGTGTGTGTGCGTGTTTGTGTGTGTATTTCAATAATAATAATATCTTTATGATTTGCATTTTTTTCAAATTTGATTAGGATTAAGAAAAAAATGTATAAATATATTTTAATTAAATATATCATTTAACAAAATTTTAATCTTCATTAAACATCGTCAGAATTATAAAAATTAATTTTCAAAATTTGAAATATTTAGGAATTTTTATAACAGTTGTGACGTACACAGATACTGCTATTAGTTATAATTTAATTCGATAGAATGTTTATAGCTATCTCCATGCAAACCTGTTTATCTTTAAGAACTTTTGACGTTTTTAATTTTTCGTTTATGAGTTATATTTATTTGAAATATTAGGAATATGGCATAATAATATGTTCTAAATTTATTGATTCTGACAAGATGAATCGATTGATAAATTTAAAAACGCTTTATGACCAAATGAAATTATGATATTTACAGATTTGCATCTTTTTCTATTACTCGTATAAGAGAAACTTTCTTAATGTTGGGAAAATAGAAATAATTCGTTATAAGAATACATATCGATTGATTGACATAACAAGCATGTATGGCTAAATACAATGTTTAAAATAAAACAAGATTTTCAGCATAAAAATTATTCGTTTTGATGAAATGAATCTTTTGAACAATATAAAAACCTTCTGTGACCTACACATATTAAAAAACAAATAATAATCGATAATAAATCAACTATAAATGATAAAAAGCGCAGGCTTTTTCATCCCCTTAGACTCCTTTTACAATGCAAAATCCTCTTTTTCATCCCTTGAGTTTTCTTTTACAATAAAAAATCCCCTTTTCCATCCCATTTACTAAATCTTTTTTCAAAGAATTAACTATCCAGGAATTATTTTGAACATAAAAACCAATGTAAAATATTGGAAATTAATCGAGATATTGAAATAAAAGTTGTTAAATAAAAATATAAATTTTATAAGTTTATCATAGAAAACTTTTATCATGATCATAAAAAATAGTTTAGCCCGATTCTTGTTGAAGTCTTATTTCTTCATCACTGTTTACAGAACAGTAGGGAGGTTGGAAACCCTCTATTTTTGAAAACTTGAAACGTTTTAGAACCTTTTAAACCGTAAGAGTTGCCTATTCCAAAGACTAATAGAGGTAAACAAGCTTTTTTGAAATTTTTTGAAATCATCAGGTCGGCTTTCAAAGTCTCAATCTTTTACCAATTTTCCGTAGGCCCAAATACTACGAGGAATTTTTGTTCGCAAACAAAATTTTTGTTACATCAAAGTCAGGGCAAAATCCGGATTTTTGGATTTTATGAGCGATTTTCGCACCTTGCAGACCATAACAAAAATCATCTTGAGTAATAGCAGTATGATGGCATGTTTCTTTGATACGACTTGTCTTTATATGAATTTCCTATTCATAATTTTATATGTGGGCGTCCGCATGAAAAGGGCCCTTTTGGCCGATATATAGTATATAGCCGGATAAATTCACGGCATTTTACACTCAAAATGAAACTTCTAAGTTAAAAAACGATTCAACGGATCATTTTTGAAGTTAAAACATCGAAAACCCGTTTTTCGAGAAAAACGCTAATAAACTTGGTGATGTTTTATTTTTCTCGAACATAAAATATACCTACTTTTGGTTACGATCTGGATATAAATATGTTCACAAATAATTTAGTATAGGTCCCAGTATCAAACCTCACTTAAACCCAAAAATAATAATTTTGACCTCAACTTAGAAAATCGCGAATATCTCCTAAACTAGAACCATAGATAAGGGAAATTTTTAGGCGGACACCCACTTTTTTTGGAACGAACAAAAACTGTACTAACCGATTTCTAATTAGGTTTTGGCGCTGATTTTTTTCCCTAAAAGGAAACTTTTCCGCACTATTACATTTCAAGTTTCAAAAATTTTGGTTTTGTGACCATCCCTAGAGCACACTATGTAATGAAATCATTACAATTCAATAAACCATTAATTGAATACTCTCACACTACTTTGCAGCGGCTTTAAAGTTTTTCAACTTTTTAGCAACATTTTGTTTCAGATTTTTAAATTCTTTATCCACATTTGCCAATTATCAAAATAAAAAATAGTTACCCTAATTATTTGTCTTGTAGTTTATAAATAGGTAAATGTGAAGTGAGTATTCCCATTAGGCTTGAGGATCTTAGTCTATTTTACACTCCTAGCAGGTATGTGTAACGAGTTACGAAAGTACTTCATCTCGTAATTGATTTTCCAGCCACTCTTACAGTTCCCATAGACTCTCATCCTATTCACTCATCCCTCAGAATTTCTCCTCTTTTCCTCTCGTCTACAATCTCTTCTCGTTAATTCATATTTTTCCAATCCCTCCCCCTTCAACCTCCCTCTCGCTACCTGTCATACAAAAAAATCTCCATTGCGAGGACCTTCACTCACCTGAGTGGATACGGACGATCCAATCAAAGGACTGATTCACGTTTCACGAACAAAGAACCGTTAGATTAAAGCCTTTATAGTTATGGCTTTTGAAATGGTGAAACCTGGAGTGTAAACTCAAATGGTTTTATTTTTATTGCCAGTGATTGTAAAAAGATTCAGTGTAATATTCTATTTAAATATTCAAAGGAATTTCCAATTTCAATATTTATATTTTTCATTGGAATATTCACAAATGGAATATTATAATTTGAAAGTGCTGAAAAATGTTGGCATGCAATTTATAAAGTCCGGCAATCTTTAAAAAATAAATATGCGGATTAAAAACATGAAATGTTTTATGCACACGTTGCTTGACTTTGGTGATCGAGCGAGAAGCCTCAAACAATTCCATGTATCCAAATAAGTTTTTTTGAACATAGAGTTTGAAAATTGTAACTTCTGGTAAACGGAAGTTTTTTGGTACATTTATGTATTCTCTAGTTTAGAGGTTTATTTTTATTTTTCAGGTTTAAAAAGTGGAAATTTTGTAACTTCGCCTTAAAATTTAATTTCTGAATGCAGTGGAGGTCCATTTTTGAGTTTCGAAGTTTAATTAAAAAATAAGGAAGCCTCTAAAAAATCAAAATCAAGATATAAATCATATTTTAAAATTAAAACCTTGAATTATGGTTTTTAAATGTAAAAAAAAATTTGTAATCTCCTATTATGATCAAAAACAATACTTTAACTTTTAAACTGATTTTAATGCCTTTAACTACAAAAATGATCGGCCTGATAGCAATATTTACTTTAAATTTCGTATTTTATTTTGGTCGAAACCTTTCGAATATTTAATTTAATTTTTTTTCAAGTTACATGAGAAATAAGACTTATTATTAATCGCAATTCATAATTTAGTCCAAAGGAATTTAAGAGATGAATATAGAGGGATGTCAAAAATGTGTCAATTACTCCGACTTCCTCAGAAGAACCCACTTCAGAATTTCTTTCTACTGATTGCAAGTTTGTCTCGCCCTTCAAGGATGAAGTGAAATGTAAATATGAATAATTCTGAATTTCAATTTCTTCCTAATTAATTTGAAATCATATAAACTTCGTGCAACTACTTTTATTTTTCAATCAAGAAATTAATGTTTTATAATTAATCACGAAATTTTGAATATAATTTTTTAATTGTTTCTTCAGTTACTTAATTACCTAATCTTGATACTGAGGCATACTATTTTTTTCAAGTGGAATTTATACAATAGACTCAAGGGAATTAATTCATAAACAGGTTGCACTTTACAATTACTGTTTTACAATAAAGGAGCGAATTTTGCCTAAAAGTAAAAACATTAACGTGACTGTCCAAATTCAAAACGATTTTGTAGAACATTTTTTGTGACTACATTGTTTTCCTTATGGTATTTAATTATCTACATACTAGCAAAAATAGCACGCGGAGCGCGCTTTTTACAATTTTTATGAATGGAAAACCCTTCAATTTTAAAGATGTATAATAAAAATATTCTTAAACTTAAATTATATTAAAGATTATATGCTTAAATTTCAAAACTTGCGTAATTTTTTATTGTTAAATTTTTAACTTAAGAACTTTAATTTTGGAGATTTATATTTTAAAAATCTGCAATTTGGAAGAGTTGAAATGGAAGTGTCATTATTTAATAACATTAAGATCACAAATCATTCAATTTTTAATACTTATATTTTAAAGGTATCTAATTTTGAACAATCTTTTTGAAATAGTTAAATTATATGAAGATTGACAAATAAAAATTATTGAATTTTGCAGTTACAATTGAAATTTTTTTTTGTTAAAGATGAATGCAGAAAAATTTTAAAATTTGTAAGCTGGATTGTTTTTTTGAAATAGTTCAATTGTAAAGATTTACAATTAAGACTGATCCAATTTTTTAAATTTTTAATTGAAAAATATTTAACTGTGCTTAGAAGTAATAGAAATAACATTACTCAATTAAAAATGAAAAAACTTTAAATACTAAATTTCGATATTTAGACCGAAAAAATACAACAACATTTTTATTGCATTTTCCATAAACTACCATAATTTAAATTCGTTTCGAATATCGGTACAAAAATGCAGAGGGAATCCTTTTATCTATAATTAAAAAAGTTAAAAGATAGATTTTCTTACGGAAAATGACACCAACAAATTTTTTTAACTTTTTTTCTGAAAATTTACAAAGTTCTGTTTAAAGTTTTATTTTTTGAAATGTATAACTTTATCTCTGATAACTCAAAGTTCCATGAAATCCAATTATCTCTCAATCTCAACATTAAAATTCAATATTGAGCAACTCCCATTTAAAAATTTTGTTTAAATTCTTTTGGTGTAAAATGTTTCTTATACTTATCATATATATATATAAATAAATTAATTAAAAAAATTAAAATTTTTTTTAACTAAAAATTTTTTAAATTAGGAAAAATATAAATAAATTATAATAATAATATACAATTATAATAAAATAACTATAATTTAACCAAGTTTCATTAAAATGAAACCACCAGTTAAGGAATTTTCTTAACACGGCATCTAATTTTGAATGATCCTAAAGTCAGATAAAAATGATTTTTATATTGATCTAACATGATCACACTATGATATTTTAATTTGAACTGAAGAATATTCATTCGATCGCAACAACTCTAAGTGAAAACAGAAATGTATAAAATGTCTAATGAAGTAAATGATTTAATTTGAAGATTATTTGTTCTAGTTATATCCAAGTATTTAGGTCACAACATATGCAAATTTGTTTAAATTGAAATAATTAAAAATTTGGATAACTGTGAAAGTTGACTACTTATGAATCAAAATATTTCTAAAATCTTAAATTGTTATAAGATCAAAAACGATTAAATTTAAAAGTGTTTAATTAGAAGAATATAGATTTAAAGGCGCAAGTACCTGTCATAAACAGGAATTCTTAAAGAGAATTAAATGATTATTTTACTATACTTTGTGCCCCAGAAGATTGTTAGGGGTAGTGGGTGAATTTTTTGCCACCCTATTTCAGTGCAACTGTCGCCCTGATTCACGTCGGCGTACCTAATATAATATTCTAGGTAATTACAGTGTTTGCGGATCAAATAGAGGGACCCGTTTTATCCCCCATCCACTGCACCCTCCTTCTTCCGTGCCTCCTGCTGAGCAGAGGGTGGTGAGAATCAGGCGGGTGGCATTTGAATCTACAATAACTCTTTCGATATCGACTTTCTATCAATTATACGAATCCATCTTGTTTCATATTTTTGAATTCATATTCATTTTTCAGATTCTTATTTTTTGTATATCGCAGTGAAGGGAACGAAAAATTCCAATTATCCCTTCGATTTCATTCGCAGTTATATCTTGGCATCATTGGCTGAGATGGTTGATATAATTCTTAATATCTAAGAGAAAGTTAGAAGACAATTTTTAGAAAGAAATTGAGGCGTGGGATGCAAAAAGGAGATATAGAATTATTTTGCTGGAGTGGGGAGGCCCCTAAGCTCCTGAAAATGAAGTCCTAAATTTTAATTTTTAAAATATATATTCTGAATAAAAATTTAATTTCGCATCTTTTTCTCTTCATAAAAAAGTTGTAGCTTTTTTCTTTTTCGAATTATTTACGAAAAACT
>JAAAKG020006362.1:0-21386 GCA_010014905.2 Druon quercuslanigerum
CAACTCTAGCTCGGACAGAACTATTTTCAAATTTTGCGCCCTAGAGATTACCGATCACAGTCAAGAAGATAATTGCCACGTCGGTCGTATTATTTCAAATCAACTATTCTACATAACTTAGACGGTTCGACAGGTCCTCTCACGGACGTCACTCGTCTTTCAAGCAGTACAGTAATATACTGTTACTTTCAATGTGAATTATTCATTTTAAAATCGTGTTAGAATCCCAAAATGAAATACATGCGAAGCAACTCATATTTCAAGTAAAAATTTTAGATTCTAACTGCATTATTATGTGAATTTATATTTTTAAATATCTTTAAATTAAATTAGGATAAAAAATCTAAATTTTGTTAATGATGGTGAAGTATAATTATTTTAACAAAAAAAAGCAGCCTGAAAATAACTTTCATATTTAAATTTTCGAATACAAGTGCAAGGAAATTACTAACAGAAAATATCATATGATATTTATTTAAAACTTGCAATTTTTGCTTTCTTTAACGTAGAAGCTAGAAAGACATGTATCTACAGCTTTTATAATTTTTGAATATATCCACCAAAAATCGATTTAATACGTACTGTGAGTTTTAGATGTTTCTCCTAGATAAATGTTAAATCCAATGCACTTTATTAATATCGCACATAAGAAAACGCTGACTTTCGCCATTTTATTACACAAGCGCAACTAATCTGTCAAAGACGATGGTCCCAATAAGCGAATTATGATTTTCATCCGGCTTATCATTGACCCCTTAACCGTGAGCATTTCTTGCGTGTATATAAATGGAGCAGCAATTTATTGAACGTATCCGTTTTCACACAGAAGTCATAGAAGCTGTAGGCGATAGTTCGTTTGTGAGTCAATATTCCTGAAGTGGGCCACTAAATACCGACTGGTCGATTTTCATAAATATTTTAGGATACGTCGAAAGTTCGATAAGTAAAAATTAATAACCTAAAAAAGTTTTCTTTTTAATTTTTATTTTTCAAGGAGTTATAAACAAATGAACCTTTTCAAGACTTTTATTTAAATCGCGATATTTCAGCGAATAATTTATGAATCTCAACGAAAATTTGTTTTGTATATTTAAAGCTGATAGAAGAAAATAATAAAATATGATTGACATAAAAAAATTGTTATTTGTTATGAATAATTAATTTTGCAATTAACAAATTCTAATTTAACAAGCTTCTCCTCGTCGTAGGAGAATCTTTAAAAAAAAATTATGTTGCTTAAACTATTACCTAGATAACTGCACAATAAAATAAGTGTGCTCTTTTATAGCAAAAAAGTTATAAACATTTTAAGATGCAGAACAGCGGCCGAGGCGGACGCGCTACGGGGCACATTGGGGCAAAGGTACATTTTTTGGTTTAAAATACGATTCCGGCTGAACCTGTGGACTGCTTTGGATGTTCTTTTTCTTAAAAAGCTGATAAAATTTCAAAGAAAGTTGTCGAGCCTGATATTTCATTTATTTTTTTATTTTTTTTAAACAAATAAATATGATGAAAAAAATGATCATTTTTTCTTTTTGACGTTCCGGGTGATCGTCAATAATAGGCAAATTGTAGTATTGGCCAACCTATAATAGATTTACATTATATAAAGATGTTCCATCATGATAAAATAAACAAAAAAATTTTATAAACAAATTATTTGTTGAAAATATGTTTCCTACCATATAATTTTCAATAATTTAACTTTTTTAAGTTACATTTAAAGAAGTTACAATGGAAACAATATTTTAATGA
This sequence comes from Druon quercuslanigerum, assembly GCA_010014905.2. Taxonomy (NCBI): domain Eukaryota; kingdom Metazoa; phylum Arthropoda; class Insecta; order Hymenoptera; family Cynipidae; genus Druon; species Druon quercuslanigerum. Next base: position 1,759 of record JAAAKG020006362.1, read on the forward strand.
AAAAATTCTCTTTAGACTATTTTTGTTAACATTATAAACAAAATTTAATAAGCAAATGCATTATTCAGGCATTTGTCGTCAGAAAAATTCGTTTTTTTCGATTACAATTTTTTAAAATTAGGAACCTTATAAAAATTTCACAAAATTTATAATTTGCTGCTGCATTTAATGATTTATTAAAACAAATTCAATAAAAAAATGCATTATTCGAGCACTTATCGACGGCAAAATTCGATTTTTTTAATGCCAGTCCTTTTAATTGGGAACTTAATGATAATTTTAGCAACATCCATCACTATATAATTAATTTAATTTTTTAAAACAAAATTTAATAAACAAATGCATTATTTGGACATCTGTTGACGAAATTTTTTTTTAAATGTCAGTCATAATAAGTTCAAAAATTTGATGATTTTTTAAACAAATTTCATAAACAAATGCATGATTTGCGCATTTGTTCACTTTTTTCTGAACTTGAAAGAACCGACTTTGAAAAAAAAGAGTTTTTACCTCGACTAATGCCCAAGTAATGAATTTGTTAACTAAAGTTGTTTAAAAAAAATATAAAATTAATCAACTAATTATGAATGTTACTGAAATTATCGTAAAGTTCCCAATTAAAACGATTGCCATTGTAAAAAACGAGTTTTTTCGCCAACAAATGCACAAATAATGCATTTGCTTATTCTATTTGTTAAAAAAATCATACAATTTATGAACTAATCATGAATGTTGCTGAAATTAACATAAAGTTCTGAATTAAAAGGACTGTCATGGAGAAAAAAACGAAGTTTACGTCAACAGATGTCCGAAGAATGCATTTCTTTATTAAATTTGTTAAAAAAATTTATCAAGTAGTGATGGATGCTGCTAAAATTATAATGAAGTTCCTAATTGAAAGGACTGACATTGAAAAAAAAACAAGTTTTTCTGTCGATAAGTGCTCGAAAATTGCATTTGTTTAATAAATTTTGTTTGCTAAAATCATAAAATTCATCAAAAAATTATGAATTTTCTGAAATTATCATGAGGTTCCAAATTTGAAAAAATTGACATCGAAAAAAACGAATTTTTCTGACGACAAATGCCTAAATAATGCATTTTTTTATTTAATTTGTTTATAATATTAACAATAATAGTCTTATTAGAACTTTTTTTCATTAAAATATTGTTTCTATTGAAATTTCTCGCAATACAATTTCAAAAACGTTAAATTATTGAAAAATATAGAATAAACATTTTCAACAAATAATTTGTTTATACAAATTTTTCTGTTTATTGTATCATGATGAAATATCTTTATATAATGTAAATCTATGAAACATCGACGATTACGACCATTTTCCGCTTATTGACGAGACACGAGAACGTCAAATAGAAAATATTTCCATTTTTTTCGTCATATTTATTTATTTATAAAAAATTGAAAACTAAGTTGAAAATCGACTCAAAAACTTTCTTTGAAATTTTATCAGCTTTTTGAAAAAACATCCAGATCAGTCCACAAGTTCGGCCGGAATTGTATTTTGAACCCAAAAATGTACTTTTTACCCACTGTGCGGCGTAGCGCGTCCGCCTGTGCCGCTGTTCTGAATATTTAAATGCTTATAACTTTTTTCCTATGTGAAAGCATGCTAATTTTATTGCGTATTTATCTACGTAATAGTTTGAGCAATAATTTTTTTTTATTTCTCCAAAGACGAGTAGAAGTTTCTTAAATTAGCATTTGTTTACGAAAAATCTTTTTTGTTTGGAAATTAAATATTTTTGTACATAATTCTTTTTTTCTAAACCATTCAACTTTATAACTTGAAAACTCAACTGTTTTGTTCAAAATTTGTCTTAGGTCTGAAACTTTGTTTCTTTTAGTTGATCATTCATCTATTTTTTGAAAGTTTAACATATTTCGACATGAAATTTTAGAAATTTGAAACATTTTATATTTAATTCAATATGGGACCTATACATTAATTTTATTTAAATAATTTATTGTCCTGTTTTATAAAACTATTGAATTAACAGTTTTTGAATTAAAATGATTTTAATCTTTAATTTGTCAAATTGAAAATTTAGAAGAGTTTACTTTTAACTGCTTTATTTTTCTCTTTAGTTTTTATTAATTTAGCTCGCTATTCTGATTTTGATGTTTCAAGATATATTCAGGAATATTAAACAGATTTTGAAATGTAGTGTAGACACGAACCTTTTTGATGTCGGTAAATTTTCTTGAATAAAAAGAAACCATCAGAAACGCATTCCAGATTTTTATCATCCTGGGACCTTATGTGCAGCCCTTGAATTTGTAGCCATCAAAATAATGTATGATATTTCTATGTAGTCTTACCCCTGCATGAATGAAATGTTATCTTGGAGTTCCATCTCTCGAATTAGAGTCACACAACATGTCAATTCATTCAATCATGGGTCTAGATTTTAAGAGAAAATCTCGATCCTGAAGAGAAAAAATTAAAATGAAACTATGATTGAAATTATTTATTATTTACTAGCTTACGTTTTTCGTATTTTGGTTACCTGATTATGAAATTAAAATAGATGCTTAAATTTAAAGTACTATGAAATATGACTAATAACCACATACATTAAAATAAATATTATAATAGCTGCATCAGTTTTTATACAATTCAAATGTAATTTTGATTAAAATTTAGTTTAAATTGGCTTTCAGTTATCTGTAGCTCTTATTTGAATGTAAAACTTAACTAGTTATTCAGAAAAATAACTTGCCCAACACTATTTCGTTTCTATGCTAAACAATTGTTTACATAATTTAAAATTGAATCATAAAATAATTAAGGGGGTTTGAGGAATAAATTTCCAGCACTCGGAGGGTTTAAAGTTGATACTTTGAAATTAAAAGGGTTTGTTTTGTCCAAGAAACAGTTTGCATTGCAAAAAGTCAGCTTGGGAGGGACGAGTAAAGATAATTGCTGGGTGAGTCAACATTTATATTCTACGAGTCCAATTTTGGCAGATACGCTCCTGGTGGATTACGGGGCTTACTTTTAAAATGCTTTCAGGATGCTCTTAAGTGGACGGAATCGGTATGAGACACACCTGCAGGGGAAGTACGGTCGAGAAAATAAATTTAAAATGCATTGTCACTGTGCTCCTTGCATTCAATGTCATCTTTTTATTTTTAGACGCTATTTTTATTTTGTTATATAGCTATATGCTGGCTGAAGACACTAAATTTTAGAGATAAAAGTCTTATTATCATGTTTAAACAAAATCTTTACAAAAATTGTTTAGACAAAAATTGAACAGGATTTCGGGAACCTTCGAAAGATATTCGTTACTGGGGCAATTGTTTTTGGGTTTTCAAACAAACTTGATCTCGGGGACTATCAATGTATATAAAAGTGTTAGGGGCGATTGAATTAGTGAACATTTTCTTAGTTTTTCATGTTTATCTGAAAAGAAACCACTAACTCAGCAGAATGCGAATCCACGCGGACTTAAGCTAGACTCTCCTCCCTCCCTCAACCATAACCCTTTTCTTTGACATTCCATTTTTGTATCTTTTAAATTTTTAACTTTGATTTGACTTTTAAGTCCAATTTTTATCTTCACAATTATCCCTTACAACCCTACTCACCTCCTAGGCTTCCACCCTCACACTCCACTCACACCTTCCACAGAAGCTCCGTAAAATCACCTCACCACCTGTCACCGCAAACGCATAGCAGTAATAACGATTAGAGAGAATCATATTGTAAACAATCCCTTCCTTTCTTGTGGATAAATTTTTCTGAAATTCCATATATGTATAATATTCTCTAAATTGTATGTATGGGTGCACCTCTTCAGCTATGCACCTATCCAGAAATGATGTCGCCTCGCGGTACCTGATGAGTGGACTCGCGGGGTCGCAAAGGGAGGACGTCCTCCTCTCATGCTTGACAAAAAAGTTGCATATCGATAAAGCGCTGTACCCTTACCGCCTAACTGCATAGTTTGAGTGTATCAGTTATCAATATCAATTATATAATATACTTAGAACCTATAATATATTATTGCAATAAAAGTATTCTTCGAATATACTCTCGGAGCAGCCTTTATGGATCAGTGAAGGGTTATACAAAACACCCTACCGTACCGACGATAGATATATAAACCACTTCATATTATATATGCGAAGACTGCTTTATTCAAAAATTGATCTTTATTATCTTTTATTACTCATTATCATGATTTTTGTTTAATTATATGTATATTTTGGAGAGAAGTCTACGAAGTTCAACATAGACTGAAAGAAGGCTCAGAGAATATCAATAGCTTCAAGGAGCTGTGTGATGACCTCATAAAAACACCTGAGGAAGAATGCCCAATCCCTTTGGTTGAATTGGTTTGTCTCTGTCTCAAGCAAGGACTGGAGCTTAAAAATCTAGATTATCTTTCTTTAGTGTCTAATTGTTAGTTCAAAAGTTATCTGAATAAGGAGCCGTCATGAAGCTCATAAGCGTCAAAGGAACTTACACATAGCATGCACTGACTGCAAGCAAGACTTTCCTTCCGTGCCGCATGACTATTTGGCTAAAGTCTTAAAACTTTACGAAATCTGTCCAGTTATTATTGACTTTATAAGACATGCTTTTCTATAGATGCATTCCAATGCGCGTTTTAGAAAGCGAAGATTACATCTTATATTGGGATGTTACTATTCAAACGGATCATTACATCGAAGCCAATGGTAATGTGCACGCAAGATGCACTTAACATCTTGAACATTTAGAAGTCAGTAGGCTATTGGCAGCAGCTCAGAAGGCGGTTTTATCAAATACCTGTTTCATTGTAAGAAACTTTCTCGACCATCAGGAAGCAAACGACTAAAAACCGATGGAATGGCACATGGTACCTCTAAGAAAGCATCCAGAGTTAAATGTTGTCATCTCCAACGCTCGCGGCCGCTCGTAAGTGTATACTTGTTACATCCTCGCAGGAGGTTTTAAGCATCGGGTCAGATTAACTTATAACATCATAATCTCGTCAGTCACTTGACTTAGTCCGTGGCTATGATGTAAAACCGGTTTCACCCAAGTAAAAGTTTTAAAAGAATATATTATAATAATATAATAATATAATAATAAATAGTAGCTCTAAGAAAGCATCCAGAGGTAACTTTTATCACCTCCAACGCTCGCAGCCGCTCATAATTTTATACCTATAACATCATCGCAGGAGGTTTCAAGCATCGTATTAGATTAACTAATAACATCCTGATCTCATCAGTAACTTGACTTAGTCAATGGTATAGATAGGGCCTTCTGATATAGTTAAGATGTATTTTTGTGTGCTTGGCGATTGTTTGCTGTCGAAAAAACGGATCAAAGAATCTGTCTTAAATTTCGTGTGAAAAATAACATTAAGTGACTAAAAGTGACTAGTTTTGATCAAAAAAGTGACTAATGTTCACACACACTGAGGCCTGTTATGTTCATAGAATCACTTCTTACCTTCAAAATTTTGATTTAATTACACATATATTTTACCGACTTGTATTGACAAGATTAGATGAAATTCTAGTGCTGAATTTAGGGGTGGGACACCAAGGTCACAATTTCCAGAATTAATTTTACAAGTCATACAAATTGTAATTCAGTCTATTACAAACTTAGACTTAGATTTCCTTTTTTGTTTTTAGATGAAGTCCAAAATATCATTTTGTCCTTTCTCTACTGTCTTCTGGATTTTATTGATAACTTCTCGTTTTTCTTCCAGAACCTTTTCAATCTAACGTTAGCTTCTCCTAAAAGCTTGTTAAAATGTTTTAATTTCTGTTCTTCTTTTCTCAAAGTGGCAAGCTTTCCATCTTCAGAGTGCAATTTCTTCCTGTATTCTGACATTTTGCACATTTTTCTTTTTCATCCTTCTTCATTTATTCTCCTTCACGTCTAGATACCATAGTTTCTTCTCTATTTTTCTTCTCTGCCTCTATATAATTTTCATAACTGTTACGATCGCACCTTGCAGAATCAAGAAGCTGCTTTGTAAGGATACGACAAGAAACTGAAAACCATCTATCAACGTCGGCATTTTCCTGAGACAGAGTAAGGAAGGTTTTCACAACTTTACTCACATACGGTTAGTTCATTGTGAAGTGAGATAAGAGGAGTGAAGAGGTGAAGTGAGATAAGAGGCGACAAGAATCAAAAATAACGCGAGGAATCGCCAGATAATTACTTTAAATCCGAATTTTAAAACAGAATTAAAGCAAATATTGTAGAATATTCGAGATAGAATAATTCACAAAAGAATTAGTAAATTGTTGGAGGATTTAAAAGTATACTTAGCGTAAGGTAAGGAGAAGAATAGCTGGAGCAATCGGGTTATGAATATTAAAAGTGCGCATCTGGCATAAGTGAAGTAGAGATCGGATTGGTGATAATCTGTTTTTTTCTTTCTCTTTGCTCATCTCTGCCGCAGACGATAGAATAAAACTAGAAACTAAAGAACGCAGGAATTGGTAATGTATTATTGTTACAATTATATAAACTTATTTACGTTCTAATAAAACGTCTGATAGATGTGTTTATGATTATGTGTATTACAGTTTTATTTAGAATAATTTTCGTCCAAGCAGCCTTAAAAATCCTACGTGAATCTATAGAGCAGAAGCAAAAATTGAAAAATTATAACTCGCAAATATTAATGCGTAACGCATTACTGTTTCACATGTATAGAAACTAGCGCCCGGGCAAGTTCGAAGGATCTGTTTACATGATGGATGTTCATTCATTTTTGATTTACAAAAAAAAATTAATTTAAATTTCAAACATTGTAATTATTTAAACAACTTTAATAATTTGCTATTTTTTAAAGAATATGTTCAATTTATTATTGTGCTTTGTAAATTTAAAATAACTACTGTTTAAGGAGTCAGCTAAGAATGACTCTTCAAAACCTTTTTTCTTTGTTGCTTTGTAAAATTACAAGAATCATTAATTATTTAAACAACTTTGAATAAAAAATTAACAGTTTGAATTTTTTCTACGAGTCAATTTGTTTTCGGGGTCAACTAATAATGACTATTCAATCGAATTTTTCTTTGATGTTTTGGAAATTTGCACGAATATTAAATGTTTAAACTGTTTCGATTAAATAATTGACGAGTTTCGCATTTTTTCTACGAGTCAATTTGTTTTCGTTTTCAACTAAGAATGACTATTCAATCGATATTTTCTTTAATGCTATGCAAATATACAAGTTTATTAATTATTTAAAGAATTTCGATTAATGCTTAAAAGTTTTACTTTTTTTACGAGTCCATTTGTTTACGGAATCAACTTAGAATGAGCATTTAAATAATTTTTTCTTTGATGTTTTGCATATTTCAAAGATCATTAATTATATAACCAATTTCGATTAAAAAGGAAGATTTCGTGTTTTTTCTGTGAGTCAATTTATTTCGGGGTTAACAAAGCATCACTATTCTACGACTTATTTCTTTGTTGCTTAACAAATTTAGAGAGATATTAATTATTTAAACTATTTCGATCAAAAAGTAAGAGTTTGAGTTTTTCTGGAAGTCAATTTGTTCTCGCGGTAAACTAAGTGTGACCATTCAATCACTTTTTTCTTTGATGTTTTGCAAAATTACAAGAATATTAGTTATTTAAAATATTTCGATTTAAAAATTAACCGTTTCGCCTTTTTTCTACGAATCAATTTGTTTACGGAGTCAACTGAGAAAAGCTATTCAATAAATTTTTTTTCTGATGCTTTGCAAAGTTACAAGAACATTAATTATTTAAATAATTTTGATTGAAACGGAAGAGTTTGTGTTTTTCCTGGGAGTACATTTGTTTTCGGGGTCAACTAAGCATCACTATTTTACGACTTTTTTCTTTGTTGCTATACAAATTTACAATAATATTATTACTTCAACAATGTTAATTAAAGATTGAGAGATTGGCTTTTTTTCTACGAGACAATTTTGTTTATGGAGTCAACTAAGAATAAACATTCAATCAATTTTTTCTTTCAATTTTTTGCAAATTAATAAGAATATTCATTATTTAAACTGTTTTGATTAAAAAATTAAGAGTTTCGCCTTTTTTCTACCAGTCAATTTGTTTTCGGAGTCAACTAAGAATTACTTTTCAATCCATTTTTTCTTTGATGCTTTGGAAATTTACAAGTATATTAATTATTTAAACAATTTCAATTAATCCGTTAGAGTTTGACTTTTTTCTACGAGTCAATTTGTTTACGGAGTCAACTTAGAAGGACCATTAAATCAATTTTTCTTTTGATTCTTTGCAAATATCCCAGAACAATAATTATTTAAACTATTTTAATTAAAAAATAAGGATTGTCGCCTTTTTTCAACGAGCCAATTTGTTTTTGGGGCCAACTAAGGATGACTATTAAATTAATTTGTTGTTTGGTTTTTCGCAAATTTACAAAAATAGTAATTATTGAAACAATTTCGATTAAAAAGTAAGAGTTTGTATTATTTTTGGTAGTCAATTTGTCTTCTTTGATTCTTTGCAACTTTACAAAATAGTATTTATTTAAACAATTTCGAATAAAAAGTAAGAATATGTGTTATTTTTGGTAGTAAAGTTGTTTTCGGGGTGAACTAAGCATCACTATTCCATGACTTTTTCTTTTGTGCTTGACAAATTTGCAAGAATATTAATTATTTAAACAATTTTTGTTAAAAAGTTAAGAGTTTCGCCTTTTTTCAACCTGTCAGTTTGTTTTCTGGGTCAACTAATAATGACTATTCAATCAATTTTTTCTTTGATGTTAGGAAAATTTACAGGAATATGAATTATTTAAACAATTTTGATTAAAAAGTAAGAGTTTGCGTTTATTTCTGGGAATCCATTTGTTTTCGGGGTCAACTAAGGATGACTATTTAATTAATTTCTTCTTTGGTTTTTTGCAACTTTACAAAAATAACAATTATTTGAACAATTTCGAATAAAAAGTAAGAGTTTGTCTTATTTTTGGTAGTTAATTTGTATTCGGGGTCAACTAAGCATGACTATTCCATGACTTTTTTCGTTGTTGTTTTACAAATTTGCAAGAATATTAATTATTTTACCTGTTTCGATTAAAAAATGAAGAGTTTCGCCTTTTTTGTACGAGTCAACTTGTTTTTGGAGTCAACTAAGAATGACTATTAAATCAATTTTATCTTTTGATTCTTTGCAAATTCACAAGTATTTTAATTATTTAAACAATATCGATTATTACGTAAGAATTTTACTTCTTTCTACGAGTTAATCTGTTTTCGGGGTCAACTAAGAATGTCTATTCAATCAACTACTTTTTTATGCTTTGCAAATTTAAAAGAACATTAATTATTTAAACTATTTTGATTAAAATGTAAGAGCTAGCGTTTTTTCTGGAAGTCAATTTGTTCTCGCGGTAAACTAAGTGTGAGTATTAAATCAATATTTTCTTTGATGTTTTGCAAAATTAAAAGAATATTAATTATTTAAAATATTTCGATTTAAAAATTAACCGTTTCGCCTTTTTTCTACGAGTCAATTTGTTTACGGAGTCAACTGAGAAAGGCTGTTTAATAAATTTTTTCTTTGATGCTTTGCAAAGTTACAAGAACATTAATTACACAACCGTCTTCGGATTCAGCGGGTCGCTGAATCCGAATCCGGGGTCCATTTAACCCCATCACATCTATCACATCAGGATTTTGACATAACCTCAAAAAACCAATATGACGGACACTTTTTGGAAAAATTCATCGGATTCGCTTGAAACTCGTTACTCGAGGGGTTTCGGGGTCGCTGATTACGAATCTGATATTGTTTTTTCACAATTCAAAATAGCGGATCCAATATGGCGGACAATTTTGGGATAAATTCATCAGATTCGCTTGTAACTCGTTACTCGGGGGTTTTCGGGGCCGCTGTTTATGAATTTAAAGTGCTCTAATTCCAATTTCCATTTGGGAATTCGAGGCCCATTTAACCCTATTACTTTAGGATTTTGCCATATCGTTTGAAGAGAAAAGAACTCGATACAGCTCAAAAAAAGATAATCAAAGTAATATGCCTTTTCTCAACAGTTTTACCAATCATCCCTTTTAAGAGCTACATGATGTACAAAATCCGATCATGCAACCTCCTCGCGGTGTACATCGGGTAAGGCCAAAGGCGACGGTCCATTAATTAGTAAAATGAACGTGAAAATATAGAAATTTAGACTTTTTGAGGTTATGGCAAAATCCTATGGTAATGCGGTTGAATGGACCAGAAAAAACACAAACTATTCTTTTTTAATAGAAATTGTTTAAATAATTATTGTTCTTTTAAATTTGTCAAGCAACAAAAAAAAATTGATTGAAAAGCCATTCTTAGTTGACCCCGAAAACAAATTGACAAATTTCCTTTTCTAAATTCTCGATCGTTTTTCTTAAAATTAGCGAAGCTTTTTATATCCAACTTTATTTACCCGTATGCATAATAAGGTAAATACCTCGGGAGCATTTTTTCTTTTTCTTTTTAAACTAAAACGTTAAATATTTTATCGCAATAAGCATTCTAACCTACTCCAATTTTAGGTTAGCGTCATTTTGAGATTGTCAATTTAAACAACCATTTTTTGTGACGTGGATACAATTTAGTAATTAAGCCGATTTGTCCTCAAACACACACTACTTTAGCTTGAAATTAGATACTTGCTTTACATTTTAATGATGATTTCGGTTTTGCAGGTTATTTTCCGTTGTTATTTTTATAACGTGTGTATTATATGTGTATATGTAGTTGTAGGTGGCTACTTTATATTTTCGCCGCAATTGTATTCTTATTGGCTGCGACCGACTCATGTGTATGAAGTGCATGCTTTTAATTGTGTCTAAGAGTATTTTTACATGCAGAAGTTTACAGTTTGCCAAACTGTCAGTGTTAAAGTGTCTCAAACGTTCGTGTTTTATTTATGCCTTTTTTATAAGCCCGCTTACATTTTCAACAGAGCTCGTAACCGCGTTTCACCCTACTGTTCAGTAATATTTATCTATCATTTCATATATTGCATTAAAATGTCAACTACGCAGTACAGTATTAATTAAACTACAGTTTTGAAACTTTATGAACTTTATCGAAGCAGTGTTCATATGTCCCAAGTTTACCCAACTGAGTTTGATAAAGTTTCTCGATCTATTTTTCTCCATATAGGATAGAGAATCCGTTTAAGTGCGATTACAACATTGATAATAATTAAAAAGAAGACGTATCAGAGAAGACTATTTACTCTCACAACCTATCCTTCTATATAGGAGGAGTTGAAAAAGAACAGACTGGGAAGCAGCCAAACCAAGTATAAAGAATAACCGTCTCATTATTCTTGCTCAATTGTTAGTTGATTTTCGATATCAAATAGACAGTTCAGAGAACAGCATATTTAACTTGTGTAACTTGCGATACGAAAACATTGTGAGTGTTATGTGTTAAACAATTATTATATTTCCATTAAATATAGTGCATCTTATACTAAATTTTCTAAGCATGTACAAGTTTGTACTCAACGGGTGTATAATTTGATTTTCATGGAGAAATGTATTTTTCTTCATATTTTTAGAAAATTATAATTCGAACGAATTTTTTTTATTTCTAATTTTTCTTATTTTAAAATAATAAAAGCTGCTAAAAGAGAAGGGAATAGTCAGAAAAATATTAATATACGTATTTCTGGTAGAAAATTTAAATACATTATGATCATATCATATAATAAGACCATATTTTTAAGGAATGGCATTCTACTTTTCATAAACGACAATTTGTTTAATTTCGCAAAACTTAGAAAGTCATTCGTTTAAAATTTGATATGATGTGGATGCTTAAGATGATGAAAAGTGTAATGTTATGTAATTAGTGGTTTTAAATAAATATTGTTTCAAAATAAAATAATTAAATTGTGACTTTGTTCTTTCGGAGCTCTAAAAGAGTGACCAAACATCATTTTCTAAAATTAATGCGCACTAGCAACATTATTTTAAGTTATATAATACTGTGTTCTTTTGATGCAAATAATCTTTAATTTGACAGAGTGTTGCGGGAAATTGAATACTCGCCATCGATTTCACAGCATCAAGAGAAAGAACGTGTGAGTGAGCGCCTATCCTAAAACTTCGTGGTAAAGATATACAACTTTCTTATTTCAAGGTGTTTCGGAACCACCTTTTTTGAGCTTAAAAGAAACCAATAAATTTAGTGCAATTATAATTCTCAAAAAAGGTAATTCATTAAGGTATAATTTAAAAAAATATTGATTTCGAACACAATTGAAAGAATTTTCACAGAGAAAAATATCGAGACATTCGGAAAGCAAAACGAAACATTCGGAACGAGTTAACTAGTAGTACGTTTGAAAAATATTGGGAACAATTCGGAAATATTCAAAGAGTAGGACATTTGGAAAGTGTGGCAAACCTTAGACAAATAGTAGAGTTTGAGGCTCGAAAGAATTCGGAAGAAAAGTGAACATTCATTTTGGAAGAGCTCGCAAGCACTATTCTTTCCCCACTCTTTTCGAAATGGTCATTCCGAACCTTTCCTTTTTTTCTTCTAGGATAAGGTGGAAATACAACGTTGTTTAACATAATTAGTTTTTAGAGTATTCTCCAACAGTTTATACAAAAGTTGAAAGAAGAATATTAATTTTCACACGGGGAACAATGTGAATATACTACATAATCATAACTGAGATACAATTCTTTCATTGTTAACAGGTAACGGCTTTAGTTCTCCTTGACTCTCATTCAATCCAATGTTCATTGTATTGGAATAATAATACTTAGGATATTTTCGTATGGTGCAAGATGTACATTGAATATCAACTAATTAACCCTGCTCGAAATGCCCTGCAGGATCTGATAAAAACGGGATAATAAAACCAAATGAAGATGGGACTAATGCGCCTCTAATATTATCTATTTCTCTCCAGTTTATTGTCGGTAACAATTTGAACACCCGCAGAGGGTCAGCCTTTATCCGGTTTGTATAGGCGCCATTCAAGACCCAGAATGTTAATATTTAAATATCCGTGTAAAACTGAAACTCTTATTCACATTCAAAGATTCAAATAAATGTACTAGTGTCCCTAGCATCGGTCGAGATCGATATCTAAGGACATATGCTCATCTCGACCTGTTTCTTTTTTTCTCGTTTACACATGTCGAACGCATCAAAATGTGTGCACGTCGCGACAAAAAAGAACAGTTTTTCAAAAGTGTTTTGTTTTAATGGAGTTTTCAATTCCAATCAAACTGTTTTTAATTCTAAATGAAAAATGACACGTTTACGTGAAAAATATTTAAAAATAAGCTGCCGAAAGTTGCCGGTTCGGTCTTGTGACATTATTTTAGATAGAATGTACAGATGCGCTCTGAAATGCTTTATGTACAGTGCACGTTATTCATACAATAACATCTTGAAATTTTGTTATTTCACGGTTCTATTCGCTTTAACTAACTAAATTAACGGACATCTATTCATTAAAGGAACGCATTGTTTAAAAGATAACAAAATATCGACTTAATATTTAAACAAAATGTCGATTTCGTAAAAACCGAGTTCAAAACGTGATTTTCCAAATTGCCTTACTATTTCATTTAAAAATCAAAAACTGAACATTTAATTCGGCAGGCAGAATGATTTCCTTCTAGCAAAAGATCACAAAATTAATCCAGTAATTGAAATCTGATTTGTGTTATAAAAAATCCAACATCGTGAAAATCTACTGCCATTTTGTATCCGCCATTTTGTTTTTACTAAACCAATATCAGATTCATAATCAGCGACCATGAAAACCTCTAAGTGATCCTTTTTTGCGTTAAAAATAAAAACTTGTGTGAATCCCCCGCCATTTCGTATCTGCCATTTTTTTCAAAAACAAATATCAGATTCATAATCAGCGATCCCGAAAACCCCCGAGTAAGAAAATTCATCACAAATGATGACACAAATCAATTATCGCCAGTTACATCACGGCTGTACCGATGCTACAAAATATATCCTATTGTTCTCATAATTCTTTGGCTACCATGGAGGTATGAAAGCTTTATTTCTCAGCCACTTAACAAGATTTCGGCTTTGTGAACGTGAGGTGCAGTCCTTTACGAACCGGATGCAACACACTGTTCTTCTGGGATCACTTCACCTGGCTGTGCCATATCATCTCACGCAGGTTTCTCGTTCTTGCTTATCTTCTAGGACAGAAGAAGCAGGAGTGGGTGACATATGTGTTACAATTCTTCCGAGATTGGTTGTTTTAAGTAACTATGATTGTTGATTTCCGTGCCGAAAACTTCTCATATTCTCAACTCAAAAGTTGTAGAATTAAAAGAGGGACATGGATTGGTTCAAAAGCCCTTGACCTTGGAAGCAATTTTGAAAGTTATTTGAAGGTCAAAGTGATTTTTTCTAATCGAAACCCCTTATTTTGATCCCGGATTTCTTAAGAGCGGACAATTTTACGTAAAAGATGTTGTATTGGTCTAGGTTGTTTCAAGATCAGATGAAGGTCAAATAGGCGAAACTGACATAGTGAGCAATATCTTAGAATGTACGAAAAAAACTGTTTTGAACACGGATTTGGAAAGCACGGGAAATGTTACGCACAAAATGTTTTTTTCGTCAATGTTGTGTCATGGTTCAACGGTTCGCAGGATCTTAAAGGCTCTCAGATATGATGTTTATTACATAACATTAAGCCAAGAATTAACGGATTTTGTCTATGGGCTTCACATCATCGTGAGTTGTTAACATTCGTTATGTTTTATGACGAGGCTATATTTGAAAACACTGAAGCTTTAAACGTACAAAAATGTCATTATTGGTCAGATACGAATGCACACTAGTACAGAACTGCTGATCACCAACAACGTTGGAGCCTTAATGTTTAGTGCGGAATTATAAATGGCTATCTGATTGGTCCATATTTTTTCGATGATGCTGTTAACCAATCATTGAAAGTTTATTGGACCTCAATAATACACGGTAGAAGCTTCGCATTTTGAAGCCATACAATTGAAGTCATTTTTACATATCTGATTTTCAAGTTTCCACGACGTGGCCTGAAATTCACTTTTACCTTCAAGAGACCTTGAAAATCTCCTTCAAGATAAAAGTATTTGGTACCAATATATGCACCCTATTGTCTCCTACAACTATTGTCTGAAAATTCTTTCGGTATCTGACGTATATTCTGAGATATAGCTCGCTATGGCATTTTCGCCTATTTGACCTTCATATTACCTTGAAACAACCTTGATAAATATTACTTACCTTGACCAATACAACATCTTATACTTAAATTTTCTGCTTTTTTCAAATCCGGGATCAAAACTAGGAGTTTCTATTAGAAATAATCACTTTGACCTTCAAATAACCTCTTTTCCTCCTACAACTTTTGTCTGAAAAATTTTTCCGCATGTGACCTGTTTTCTGAGATATTTCCCGCGATAGATTAAAATGGTCCACCCTGTATATAATATCCGGTTAGAGAATCACTGTACTACGGTGTCCTGCTAAGTATGTTTACATTGATTGATAAGCAGTCGTGGACGATTTTACAGCGATGGTAAAAGCTGCTTTTGGGAATAGCAATAACACCACTAAACTAGCAAAAGTTGTAGATGCGGTTCAACAACAACCGATCAGGCACTGCATAAGTAAGCCACATACGAAGACGAGAAAGCGAATTTAAGACCAATTACGGAAAGACATCTTTAAGAGATAAATGCGATTTCAGGACAAGGAGGAACATTAACATCTAGGTTCCTCCTAAGAGCCAAGATCTGCTTAAAATGAATGCCTTCCTTTGTGAGGATATCTCAGAGAGTCCGACCTCTGTATCATCGATTGTTCATTTTATGGTGCAGCAAGAGCTTTGTCTGATTCGAATTGAAGGCTAAAACAGACAATGGATCGAAAAGCCAAAAGATGCTTGCATCAACTGCACAAGAAGATTGAATAGGCAAGACGCAATGCATTTCGTATTAAGTGTTCAACTAACTGCATAACATGTGGTAGGCCATTCGACGAAAGGGTCCAAAAGTTCGCCCACAAACTGAAGATGTAACATCACAAGGAGGATAATACGGACTATGGAAGGAACTATGCGACAATCTAATATTGTCTGAGGAGAATTGTCCATCAAATCACTATCAAACATATGAAGAAAGCGCATAGTGGCATGCAGAACTATTCGGCTGCAGGGCCAGACGGTATCAAGAATTCCTGATGGAAGAAGTTTACTTCTACACACCAGCATCGGGCCTACATCTTTAAATAATATTTAAAGGTGGAGGCGTCCCATTCCGTAGTAGCTAATGTTAGTAATTTTTTGTGCAAAAACTAAATAAGATTTCAAGACCTGGAAATGGCATTGACAGCGGCCCTTTCAAAAATGCAGGGTCAATTGTGTGCAGGATTGGGTCAACCCGACTTATGCGAAATAAAAGTTCAACAAAATTTTAATTTTTGTTACGCCAGTAAAGTCCAAATCTGAGGCTTGGTGCTCCCCGTCTTTCGTCGATCGGCCCTGAGCCCTATTGCAGCCCTCAGATCTAATTGTCCCTTGGTCTTTCCGCGGTATCGCTTCTCCTCCGAAAACCGTGTAGCCAAAAGTCGGGGTTTTTTCTAGACGCTTATCTGCTGCGCTGTCCCTAGTCTGAATTCCACAGGGCCTAGTGTATTATATATTCACGAAATGGGGGTCTCATTCACTGATGGTTGCCAACCTCCACCCACCGGTGCTGTGGCTCTAGAGGGTGATACCATTGCCTCTTCAACATGTCTCTGCTGGAAATAGGGGTGTAGATTGGTGATAACGCACACCTATCGCTTACCATTGTCAGTGCCCATGGGGAGTCCTTTCCAACATGGTAAACGGTTGGTAGATCCCGTTCCGCTACCTTGAAACTTTAGGGGGACCCCACGCTGTTTCAGCGGTCGCTGCTTTCGACAATAGTAGCTCCTGATGGACCTCGTCTTCTAGGTACCAGGGTACCGCCTGGTTATCCCCTGACGCGCGACGTACCGCATCATCCGCTCGCACAGAACCTCATCTACCCCGTTCGTATTTAAATGAAGCCCCTATAAAATTTCCCACAGGACCTTCCCCGTCAAGTCAGGCTCCGTCGGTAGCCTGCGTTTCTTAAAACTCGGGCTCTCCAGTTAATCGAGATCATCCTGATTGCACCCTTGTGTTGATTCCCCCTCATTTGAGTCGTTGTAATCCATTGCTCTCCGCTAGTCTTGAGTCAGCTATAAACAACAAAAAAGGACAAAAGCGCCCAAAAACTTCAAAAATGAGTCAAGATCTTCTTCTGGTTCGCGAAATTTTTCTCGAAATATCGAAAATTACCTGAAAATCCTGAAAAATTCCTAAGCTCGTGCAACATAAAAAATAAAGAACAGGAAACTGCTTCGTAAATAATCGTTTTTTTCTATTATTTGCCAAACAAATTTCGGAAAAACTTGAAAAATTTCTTTGTGCAATCGGAAATTTCCAAAATAATTGGAGATGGTACAGGTTGTATTAAATTCTGCACAAAACAAAATTTCTACCTTTCCCATCCGCCGCCTCTGTCTCTCTAACCGGATTCAACTACCCTCTCGTCTTTCACTCCGATTTTTTACGTCACTCTGGGACAGCCCTCTATATTAGGCGTCTAATTTATAACCAGGTATACTAAATTGCTAATTAACAGATTCAAGTCTTCGCCGGGGAGTGGCTTGGAATGGCCGGAATTACCGTGTCATGGGTTACGCTCTTCCAACACAGAAACTACCCGGGAGCTCGTTGTTTGTTAATTATACTGGCGAAAGATAGTGTTACCCTTATCCAAGCCTCGCTGTGTCCGATTATACCATAAAAATGAGCAAGTTACTTTAATTTACACATTCTTAGTTCTTATGAGACAGAAGACAGTGGTGGGGTCACGCGAGTGAAAGAGAGCACCATAAATAGCAATTAAATATTGAGCTTCACTCAAAAAATTCATTAACGTTACTACATTTATTTTAAAATCATTTACGAACAATTACACAAGATATGCAACGTGGACAGAAACGGTCGGAATTCAAAACATGAGGGCCATCAGCTATTTCAATATGGTCATCGGACACCCCTCGCGCGTAGTGCAACCGTGAAGCGTCCGTCACAATTGAACTCGGACGTGCCCTTACTTCGCGGTACCGCGAAGGTCTCAAGCCGCACCTGAAAGCCTGCATGGAGACCTGAGAATGAGACTGTGAACACTCGCAACAGGAAAGTAAGTGGTCAAACACTTAACTTTTAACCACAGGGGCAACTCCTCCTTTCCTCTCTTATCCATTATCCGATTCATCCTTTAAAAATGTCTATAACAATCAGATTTCCTCTGAAAGCTCCGGACACCGTTGAGCTAAGATCACGTGTGTCTTCCCTTCGACGAGCATCGGACTTGCTGATTGTCTGGTTGTAACGAGAAGGGTTCAATCAGGTGCCACCGCCAATATGTACCTTCGTACTAGCCTCTGGCGCGTCCTTTGGTTCGGTTCTACGGACTGATGGAGTTGCTACTGACTGCCTGACTGCTAGTTATCAAATGGCCTGCTCAAGCCTGGACGTTGCAGGGTTTATTCAGAGTTACCCGATGGTCTGCCTGGTGCTGCCACTCGCCATTCACCTTATAACTACTGAGCCGTGTTGCTCGTTCCTGACCGGTGATTTCGGTAGCCCCCCCCCCCTTTTTTGATGGAACATGGGCGACGGTCGTGACGGTGCTTGATTGGTGCTACCTCTCGTAGTTTATAAAAATACTCCTTAGTCTAGAGCCGGATCTTGTCTAGACGATAGGTTATTTCACCTTATTAGCGTGAGTCTATTTAACTTTTTTCGCGTAACAACGTGTGGAATCAACAAGCCCACAGCAGATTGTTATTACCTTATGTAATAACTTATCTTGAAAATCTCATTATACACACAAACACATATAAAGCTTGTCATAAGGACAACCGCAGGATTTTGCCGGGATCGGGTGCTAATCTGAAATTTGTACCTGATCCCATTGAAATCGCGGTAAAATTTCAGCCATAAGCACGTCTCACTACCGTGAAATAGGTGGTTACAGTCCTGACAGATGTTATATAGTCGATCACACACTGAATTCGGGATGCGTACTGTCTACCCCAGCCTATCTTTATGGCGAGCTGATGCATTCATCTTTTGGTCTTATGATCAACCGTTGGTTTTGTTTTACGATTCGCATCAGCCAAAGTTCTCGATGCATTATACACACAACAATTGATAGTCCTGAGTTCGGATTCTTTAGAAAATTGTCCACGAAGCTCTTCATCTATTTCCGCCAGATCTTTAAACTTGGGAGAAACCTGTGTGTTGATGTTTCTCCGGGTCATAAAGCATCGCTTATCCTCTATCGGATGCCTGCCCATGGTTGGTCTTGTCCTCTCTCTTTCTCTGCTGCCCGCTTGTTCTGGCTCTGGTAGAGTAGGTGTTTCCCTTACATAGGCCCTTTTTTGGAGTACTTCGGCATGGTTTCGCAGACGATGACGCGAAAAGTGCGATAGCTCTGGGTGTTTCTCGCACCACAGAGCATGCAGTCGTGCCATGTAATTCTCTCGTTC
>JAAAKG020006373.1:0-21383 GCA_010014905.2 Druon quercuslanigerum
CCGGTACCTCTGGAAATTTTTCTATGTACCTTTACCGAGGTTCTGGTGGTTCGGAACCCACCTTAAGCTGTAGGTCTACCTCCCACCACCAAAAAAGGGTGTGGAAGGTGTGTTAAGGAATAGGAAGAGGGTGAATGAAAAATGCAAACCCTTAGGGGACACATTAGAAGCTTTCCACTACTAACTCCGAATAGTAAACAAAATTATTAAAGAAAGAATCCATGAAATTTATAATAATTCATCAAAAATAAAAATGGATTGAAACTTTCAATAAATATGATCAATATTAAGTTAAAGGTTTCAATATTAATGTCTATTTCACAAACTATGGCACACTTAATACATTTTCTTTGTTTAATAATGAAGCCAAAGATAACAGAAAAAACTTATCTGGTTCAGTATATATAATAAATTGTAAATGTTGCAATAAGATTTATATTGGTGCGACGGGTAGAAGATTAAAGACTCGTATTTATAAAGACAAAGAGAATTGTGAATTAGGTAATCGAGATACTGGTTTTTCACAACATGCATGGCAATTTCATCACTATTCTGATTTTGAGATTAATGATATAACATTTTTAGCTCGTTAAAACAATACTAAAAAAATAAGAGTATTAGAGTCTATTTTCATAAATCAGTTCACTAAGAATTCCATCAATTTGGAAACTGAAATACTAAATGTATATAAAATTTATCAAACTATTTTATAAAAAATTATTTATGCTTAAATTTTTAAATAAAATTTTTCAAATTTCATTTACTTTTGTTAACTTTTTATTAGATTCTGCATTTTAAGATCGAAATTTCGTAATTGCTCATGTAAAATTGACTATATTTCTAACGTACGAGTTAGTCCATGTTTGTCCTTCAAAAGAAAAGTATCCTTTGTCGTTAAAATTTTGTTTTAAAATGTACTTAATATAATATAATGTGTAGCCTGTTTTATTTTTGGAGGCTTCAAATTTAAAGTTCATTTGTGTTTTTCTTACCATGGGTACTTACCATAGCCGGTTAAATTCTAACCAATAGCTAAATTTATATAATTTGGCTCACTCCAAAATTATGTTTCGTTGTAAGAACTTAATAACAAATGAAATGTATTGTTTTTTGGATTTTTTGGATTTTAATTTCAAAAGCGACAGGTAAATTTATATATAATACAATTGTTATTATTTTTTAAAAATAAAATTTGTTAATACTTTTCTAATGTATTACATATTGTTAAAATTTTTAAATTAGGTGATGTATTACATTAAAGAAAGCCTACAACTAGCTTGAAGCGTATGTTGGTTTATATCTTTTAAAATTGACGTATAAAGATTCATTGACATCTGAATCCATTTTCATTTGTATTGGATCGTATGACCAAAATAAAACACATTCTATCAATAATGATAATAATGGTCGAAGAAATTTCTTAGTGTAGATAAACTCCAATCACTGAATTTTTAATAATATCTTTCATTATTGGCAGAAAAATTTTACATTCGAATTTCGAATAACCAGAGAGGATTCACATTGAAAGCAAGCCAAATGAATTAAAGATTTTCAAGTCTACATCAACTTGTGTAAAAAGTAGGAAGCCGGGTGTGCGTAAAAATAGTTCAAAGCAAGTCTATTCATACGTACATACCAATAATTCATCTAAAATATTTGTTAACCTCCCTAATTGACTTTGAATTTGAAAAAATGCTAAAAAAGTCGATTTTCCCACCATATATTCTATAAAATATATTAATAGGAATGTATTTTCGATAAGTTGCAGAATTAATATATAAGAAATCCTGAAATTAAAATAATTTTTATTGACTTATAATTACAATTAAATATTTTAAAGTGATATATTGCTCTTCATTTGCCAATAAAATTAATTTTCGGTATATCAGGGGTGTAAGTTAAATCTCAAAAAAATTTTATTCAAAACATTGACCATTGGATTCTACTCATTTTGTTTATCTTTCAGGAACATCATGGATACTATTCCAAAAAAACTTTTTCTATTCAGTGGCAAACCATTCAACGAGCCATTTTTCGACTTCTTTAAAATTGGCAAAGCGCTGCTCTGCGAGTGAGCGTCTTATCGATGCGAAAAGATGATAGTCGGACGGGGCGAGGTTTGGAGAGTACGGCGGGTGCGATAATATTTCCCAATTCAATGCTTTTAATGTGTTCTTGACCACTTAAGCGGTATCAAACGGTGCGTTTCATGTTGTGAGATAACTTTGCCATGTCTTCAGGCCCATACCGGCCGTTTTCCGATCCACGCATGATTTAAATTGATAATTTTTTGTCGGTAGCGATCTGTGTTTACGGTATAAGCAGGTTTAAATAGCTCGAAGTACACCACACCACACTGGTTCCACCAGTTTTCGTCCCCGGTGACAATTCAATGCAGAAAAGATATCCTTTCAAGCCGTTTAAGCAGCATTTCACAAAATTATAAGGCAAAAGTTGTTGAACCAAAAAATATCTGCAACTTTGTTATAAAAAAACAATAACATTTCATTTACCATAATTTGTCGCCTAAATTACATTTACATTGAATATAAAAGAATGGTAACAATATAAGTTTATTGGAATAATATACATATTTCAGGATTGATAAGAATACAATTTAATGCAAATAGAGAAACAAATATTAAATTAACCATGAAAGAGGAGATTGTACTCATGGTACAAAACACTCATGGTACAAAACTAAGGAGAATTCGCAATCACCAAAGAACAGTTGTCGATGCTTGGACCTTTCTTTTTAAAAGGCTTGCACACAAATGTGAGGTACATAGAAAGGCTGAGCGCGCAGCAGAACGTGAATGCATTATCGAGCGCGAGGGGCGAGACAAATATATTATCGAGGGCGCAGCGCGATAACCAACAGTTGCGCGCCTTAGGCACGCTCAAGTAAGCGAGCAAAGCGAACCGCGCGCCTATCGCGCTATGAGAATGTGCCTGAGCAGAGGGAAGATATTTTTTTTATACGCCCTAATGTACGCTAATGTTTAAAACAAAAAAACAGAGGTTTACATTTTTCTAAAGTAAGTGAAGCAAGACAGAATGAAGATTAATGCGACTCAGACACTAAAATTCTATTATTGTTTAAACTCTATTCAAAACCCTAAAGTAAATTAAGGGTAGAAATTACTAATTATACCTATACTTAAATTTTGAATTATCATCATACCTTTAAAAAATTCGCATAAATGTATGTCTCTAAAATTTCGCAACCATTGTCGTAGAAAATATTGTTGGCTATTCAGTATTTGAAGCTATTTTGTCTCTTGAATTTAAAATTAGAGTAAGCGTGCTTTAATAATTAATTGCATGTAAATATAATAATAATTCATATAAATTTGTATATAAACATATAATAATTTTTAAAACAGTGTATAAAAGATATTCAAAAACCAGCGATGCCATCTAAACGCGCGTCTCTCATTTTGGGAGAGTGACAAGTAGGGAGTGGGCTCAGCTAGTACAAGCGAATCGGCTTAATGTCACCTACTGAAAAAAAATCGTTTCAACTTTTATAATAGCTGTAAAAAAATTTCCAACTCCTGTTTCCGTAAGATCCCGCATGTCTTCTCCATTGACGAAAAGAACTTTTTAAAATAAATATAAGGAATGAAATAAACGAGCAAAAAGCTTCTCATTTGCTTCCAAAATATTTCAGCGGAGGAATTTAGAAAAGGATTGAAGTCTTGAAAAACATAATATATTGACTTTTAATTGCCATACATAAAATATTTAATTTTAGTTTTAAATCGAATTAGATGCGTAAAGGATAGCAGTTCAAACATTATTAACATGCGTTACTAGAAAATAGTTTTTTAATGGCCGTTGAAATCCTACTTGTACTTCTTTAAGTTCCTCTAAAGTTAATTGGGTAACCGCGCCGCTATCGGAATTTATTTTCATCCGTTTCATACGTCTATTCGTCATATTATAAGTATACATTCCAGCCAAAAGGTTAGTATCCCTTAGTATTGCAAACACTTCACCATTTGATGTTGATATAACAATATGTTCTTGGCTTGTCACAGGCACAAAGACATGTTTTCCTGTTTTTAATCTAATTTGTTTATTAAGGGGAAATGTATATTTTCGAAGTTCGAATATCCGGTTCGGATTAACTTTGGAAGTGAGCCGAATAAATTTAAGATGTTTTAATCCATAACTATGTTCTTGCGGAGAAGGAAGCCTGGTGAGTGGATAAATGTTCCTGGAAGAACGAGACCTGTCTCGGGAAAAAAGTGCGGCAGAGGGAGATCCAGGAGAATAATGCCTGGCAGGAGGAGAATTCCTGGCAGAAGGAGACCTGGATCTAAACCTCGCAGAAAGAGAACGCCTGTCTGGAGAATCATTTTGATCAAACGGAAACTCGATAGGCGGAGACGCGGCAGATTGAAATCCGGCATCAGGAAACCCTATATGAGGAAACTCTGCAGGAGAAAACGCCATAGAAGGGCTGTCTTGAAAGGATTTAGATCTGGACCTTGCAGCTCGAGAAGAACTCTCCGGTGAATGTTGTGTGTCAGAAGAAGAAGAGTTTGCGATACGAGGAACAGGATAAATAGGGGCTCCATTAGGTAAACAGTCAAATTGCAAACTTAACTCTGCAAAAAAAAATAATTGTTTCATGTCTACAAATTGTACCGACTTTCGCATCCAGTCAAGATTAATGCTATTTAGATCCTTCAGTTTCAACCTATTCTTTAACTTGTTTTCAATATTGAGGCGAAGGGCCCATTAGTTAAACATAGTATTGTGAAATTCTTACAGTTTAGATAAACAGCTGTGACTTTGATTATTTTTTTATTCCGTCAGTTAGGATTTATCTAGTGAAATTTGGAAACATCAGCTACATGGTAATTTTAAACTTGACTGTATACATAGAGCAAGCTTAATAAAAAAATTATTGAGAACTAAAGAACATTTCGCAATAAATTATTTATAATATTTTACAGGTTTCATTTTAGTATCTTCGGCTGCAAGTTGGTATTCAAAGAAAAGAATTATTATCGAAAGGTAAACAAAACGTCAGGTCAGGTGTCCCCTCATCAAAGTCGCCTTTGATTTCACATTACAATTATTTTTGTCAGAAAAATGTGATTGAACTAGGCTTCATAATTTTATAAGAGTTTAAAAAATTTTCTCAATATTGAGGGATTTCAAAGAACTTCAAAGATAATTACCAGTAGATTTTAGGACAACTACCAATGGTAGGACAAATGTATAAGCAATACCCATTTTTTCTGAGGAAAAATTGATAACTGCTTCCACAAAGACTGATTAACAGTGTAGCTAATTATAACTATGTCGATTTTACATGACGTCATTCCATTTATAATAATTACATTACGTAATTGATGATGATTGATTGATGATTGATGATGATATACTAAGATGGCTCACTTTGACAAGACTTATTGCAAATTGTACGTTGTATAACGTAATACATGCTAATTATTTAATTTAATACATTTTTAAATCGCGATATTTTGCGGAATTAGAGGTAAAAGTTTGATTGCACAAATTATGTTGGATATAATGATGACTTTTTCTTCGTGGAAATTTCCTATATCATACGAATTGTTTTTATTTCCTAAAATATATTTTCCTACTAAATTCAGATGTTTCTAAAAAATCGTCTTCACAATTTATTGCAGTTTATATTAACAATATTCTAAAAATAATTTTCAAAAATTCTTTGAATTTTAAACGCTTTGAAACCCATACATTATACCAGGAGTTTAACAAAAAAATAAAAAAGTAACATTTCTACTTCAGGTTCGTGCACAAACACTGTTTTTTTTCTAGAATTTTTGCAAAATTAATTATTTTCATTCAACATCTAAAAAGTTTTAACACATATAAAAAAACTTTTATTGCTAACACATATTTATTCTTTTATTCGCGAAAAGTTATTATGTTTTTAGCTATATAATACAGTTTAATAGGTTGAAGGGCAATCTACTTTCCAAGGCATATTTAGCAATTATTTCTACACATTTCACTTTTTTGCAATAATTGTTAGCATGCTGATGGGATATAGTGATTTCCCATGGAACTAATGACAAGACTAGCAAATTTTAAGGTTATCATATTTTTACTAGGATCTTCGGCATTGTTTGAGCAATTTTCATTTACGTAAATAATTTTTGTCCACTGTTAGTTTGAAAGAGTAACTACTTTCTTGAATTAATGCTGAAGTTAATGATGAGCAAGGGCGATGTTTCTGTAAAAAGTTCTTGAAATTATTTACACAATTTGATTGTTTAAACTATAATAATTTTTAACTAATTTGTTAGGATAATATATATAAGTTTTGGTTATTGTAGGACAGGTTGAGCACATAATCTTCAACGTTGTCCTAAATCATAAGAGAATATAACAAGATTAAGTTGAACGTGCAATACGTAATTCTATATTCATACAGATTTTGCTACGCGGTAACGAGAACTGGACCTAAGGAATACGGAATAAAGAAAAACTAATGCGAATAACAATAAATTCCTGCGCACAGTGTGAGAGAAGCAAAAAAATTTAGAATTTGGTGAAGAGGAGACACTAGTTAACATTTGTAAAAGAAATTCTTTAGGATGGTTTAAAAACGTTAAGGGAATAAAAAATATACGACTAACAAAACAAGTGTACGAACAAAATAAAATGGAAGTGTGCCCAAAGGCAGAGCTTAAAAAGTATGGTTAGATTGTGTACTGAGTCCCTTATTCGAAAAGATATCAGAAGCCAAAAAACACAAGGGAAATGCACTGGCGTCAGTGAAGAGAGATGCATACATGGACAGAAAAATGAGGACAAAAGTAGTTGAAAAAAATGCACGAAAAAAGAATGTTAGTGGAGTGAATTATATGTGAAACCAAAGACCTTGGACAATAATGTTCCCGAATGAGAAGCTTCACATGATCAGTTTTTAGGCTTTTCACTTGCGGAGATCGCTGCAGAGATTTATTAGCAACCTGGGTCGGAGCAGTGTTGCAAAGTGAACGTGTTTCTTAAATAAAATAAAATTTCCAGGAAAAGAAACTGCCTAATGGTATAATAATTGCGTTCTTGAAAAGGACAAGTAATTAGAAAACTCGTAAAGTCCAGACATTTTGCAGAACTTCTGATACAAGTACCTGATGAGTGTGCATCAAACGTTTTCAAAGTATTTTCAGAAAATCCTTGAAAATGAAGATCTGATTTTTGAAAAAGTTTTTGCATTAACTATTTACAATTTGAAATTATTTTAGCCCTTTCAGTTACTTTCAGTTACTAGTTACTAGTTACTAGTTTCAGTACAGACTAGGATATTCTAGGCGATGGCAGTATTAGGTTCAGTCTTGGGAAAATGTTCCAAGGGATTATTTTTCTTCAAATTGTCATGGTATTTCTAGTGAAGATAGCTGAGGCCAGGTTAGTTGAATGTGATAGTGGTCGTTTTAGGCAATGTGACCACGATATTAGAGTCTTGTAAAGATATCAGGGGGATTCATTTTTTTATTAAAATTTTTTTTCTATGTTGAAATTATAGGTAGATGAGATTTTAGTCAAAAAATGTACTAGGGATTGTTGTTCGCAATTTTTTATAACGATAGTAATTTGTACTTAGTGTCTTGTATAGGTTTGTACAGTGACCAATTTTATGTTTGAGATTCTTAGCTGTTATAGTCAAATACAGCTAAACACAGTTCCTAGGACGTATTAGTTTACAAAAGATCTAATAATGCATTAGGACATGAAGTTGAAAAAAAACCCACCCATAAAAACTGATACCTACATGTCTCCTCTCACTTGTATACAGAACTGTCTCCATGACAGATAAAGAAAATTTACAAAAGGAATTACAAAATGTTAAACAAATCCTAATACAGAATGATTACAAAATCAAACAAATTTATAAAGCAAAAATAAAATACACCCAAAAGACATTTCAAAATAATCTAATAAAGAAAGAGAGAGAAAAATGAACACCGTTCTACTCTACACCCGAGGTGTCACGGAAGAAATAGAAAGAATTCTCAAGAAACACAACATACAAACCTTCTTTTAAATCATCTGCGAAAATAGGACAAACGCTAAACAACCCTAAAGACAAAAAGGCAGCTTTCAGTGATCCAGGGGAAAGGCGGTGAGCCAACGTATAAAGGAACACGAGAGTAAAGTCTGGCTTAAAAATTTCATGCAATCAGTACTACAGCTGCACATCACATCGAAACAGGACAGAATACACCATATTTTTCCAAGAAAACATAGAGAAGCAACTGAAATCTTAAAGCACCCCAATAACATCAATAGGGACAACGGTTATAATACCAATCCGGTTTGTCTTTCCGTCCTTTCGGATTCTTTTTAAATAAGACGTGATTGGCCAATCAGGTGCGTCCTCTCTCGACGGACTAATGTAATCTTTATTTTTAAAACTGCTTACTGTAATCTCGATATAAAATTCCTAATTCACTAAGCTCTTGCTATCAGTCATCCTGCTTTTGTCCTCCCTAGAACTGCTGGTAATTGGCAACTGCAGCAGCAGAAAAATGTTATGTGGCTGAAACTGCGCACGATTTTGAAATCAGTCACATTTCAAACGCAATACTTGCCTCTAAATGTTTGATTCTTTACTGTTTCGGCAAGTTCTTTCAGTCCTTTCTCTTAAGCATAAGTATTCTATGAAAATATAATTTTAATGAATGCAAGAAATGAAAAACACATTATCTTATTTGCTTCAGAAAAATATCATATAAGGCATTCACGAAAAATTGAAGCCTTAAAAACTATAATAGATCAACTTTTTATTATCATACATAAAATATTGTATTTTAGTTTTAAATTGAATTGGAAGTGTAAAGGGCTGAGTTTCACTCACTGTTAACCCGCGTTACTAAAAAAAAAGTTTTTATTGTTCGTTTGAAACCTACTGGTGTTTCTTCAACTTCTTTCCGATTTAATACTGTAACCAAGACGCTTTCCATATTTATTTTCACCCGTTTCATCTGTCTAATACTTTTACTGTAAATATAAATTCCAGCAAGAATATTAGTATCCTCCAAAATACCAAAGATGTCACCATCTTCTGTTGATATAACAATTTGTTCTCGTCCTGGCGTTGGCGCAAAAGAATGATGTCCTGTTTTCAATTTAAGAAGTTTATTTTCAGGAAAAGTGTATCGTCGAAGTTCGAATATCCGGCTCGGATTCACTTTGGAAGTGAGCCGAATAAATTTAAGGTGTTCAAATCCGTAACCAAGGTCGTCCGGAGAAGGAAGCTTGTTAGGTGGAAAAATACGTCTGGCAGAAACAGAACTGTCGGGGGGAAAAAGGGCGGCAGGAAAAGATCCAGGAGAAGAACACCTGACAGGCGGAGATCTAGTCCTAAACCTGGCAGGAGGAAGAGACCTCTCCGGTGAATCTTGTCTATTCAGAGAAGAAGATGTTCCGATGCGAGAAATACCAGTAATAGGAGCACCATTAGGTAAACACTCAAATGGCAAACCTAACTCTAAAACAAAAATCAGAAGCTTACATTTACCTACATTACGTGAGACAAGGAATAATGCGAGTTACCAAAAATTTGCCCGACTTTCGGATTCAGTCATGTTAATGCAATTTAGATATTTACTTAAATTCCTACTTCATCTTTAACCTGATTTAGACTTTTGACAAAAATAACCCATTAACTGTCACCTATTATTTAAACATTAGTATTATGGTGGTAATGGTTGGTAATCGCTATTAAAAAAAATTGTAGAGGGGTTAACAACTTGTGAAGTTAGGTTCACCTTTTTTAAAGTCACTGGATTGATGTCTGAATCGCTCGTAGTTTTTAGCTCAATAATTTTTATTTAAATCATAAAGTCTCCAAGAAGACTTATGATTTTAAAGAATTTTAGATCTTTTTTAGTTCTGGAATTTTTAATAATAGTTCAGACACGCTGTGAAACATGTGTTTCTCGAAATAGAAAGAACGATTTCCATTATAACAAAATAATATTTTCAGTTTGAAAAACAGGTATGTGTTACAACATTTGTACGTTATTTTAGCGTTATACAACAACAATCGGGTTTTTAAGCAAAAAACATTACGTTTGTGTGTCGTGCTATTGTCGTAATATTGTAGCTCATATAAAATTGCGGTTTTTATTAGAAAATTGTAGTCTTAAAACATTGAAATTAATTTCTTTAAGATTTTTACGATTCTCATTCCTGGCTGACGTGACGTAAAAGTCCTTAATAATAATCAGTGCCTTTCATTAATTAAAAGTAATTATATTAAATATATTATATTTACCAATAGAATTAAGGGCAACCACCAATGGAAGGAGTTGTGTAGGTAAGATGCTCATTGTTTCTAACTGAAGAAAATTTGACTTCTGTATTTGTAAAGCAGTTGGTTACTAATACATTTAATTATTATGCTATAATATTATTACATTTATATAATATGCATATACATGTAGCTTATTATTTTATCTTAGGAGAGTGCCCTTGGAAGATACTTGTGTTTTATGGATATATAAAATTTTATCTTTTTAATGAATTTTGTAATTCAGATATTTTTAGAATCACCTGTTAAACTTTGATTACATAAGATATGTTGAGTATACTGATACATTATTCTTGCTAAAATTTGATAAATCATTTTTTGCCTCGAAAAAAATGTCGAGTAATTTTGATAAAAATTCTGTTTAGGGCTTCAAGTATCACTATTTTACTGAAATACAGTTTTCTGAAGAAAGAAAGTAAAAAATTTCTTTTTCAACTTTACAGTTTAAAAAAATTTTTCCTAGACCGAGTGTGTAAGACGTCTTAAATTGCATAAATAATAGTCAATGAAGGTTTCCCAGACTTATAAAAATAACGAAGCATCTATAGCAAAGTCTTTTAAGCAGTCATAGACTGTGTCAAAAAAAAGAGCCACCGACAAATTTGTGACCCTTTCAACAATTTAAAATTAAAAATTAAAATACAGTCTAGGCTGCGTTCATAGAGTGTGAAGATAGACACTTTTGGCGATTCCTAAAAAAGTTTCAAGTTTGGGCAAAACTCACTTTCACAAGACAAAATAATTATAGATTCGAAAATACTTTTTATAAATTGTTATTAAAGAATAATTATTTTCAACTGAATTTCGGAGGAGAATCAGCCATTTAGTAACAAAAATGTATAAAAAGTATTTTAGATTTTATAACTCATAAAATTTCACAGAAATTTGTCAAGCCTGATTTTCAAATTCGTTTTTCAATTTTTTAATATATAAACAAATATACTTACTATTTTATTTTTTCAATAAATAAAACCGGTTCTTGTTGCAGTCATCAGACTCCTGATACTTGTGATGATTCCAGAAAAGTTTATAATTCTCGTTTTTTTTCAATGGCAGTCCTTTTCATTGGGAAATTTAATAATAATTTCAGTAACGTTTATTATTAGTGGATTAATGTTATGTTTTCCGTAAACAAATTTAATAAAAAATGCATTATTTCATTTATTATTTACAGTTGGCCGACACCAGGGGGTTTGAATACAAGGAATGACTGAACAATACATTTAATATATTAATAAGCTAATTCGCATACATTATGGTACGCGGCTTTACCAAGACATTAGCTCATCTTCCTGAACCAAACTTTTCTGATTATTTTTGTTGTAAACTATTCTTTTTTTACCAATAGTAAACTGATATCATTTTCTGCGATTAAATAGGTCCTATAATTCAGATGGATTGAAATCAACAGCTCGGGCACAGTTCCTTCGACTTTCAGTGTTCATTTTCGATGGTAGCTGATTTTCAATTGTTAGTTCTTTAGCTAAACAAATGTTAGTCTCATTGATGTGAAGTTCATCGCTGAAGGATCCTGATTTTTAATTTTTTTAAACTGTAAACCATATTTTTATTGACTGCTGACAACAATTCTCTTTATTCGTTCGCGTTGCTCATTTTTAATGTAAAAAAAATATATATATGGTCTGAGCTATTTAGTTTCCAGTGTATTTGATGCTTTCTGTGTATGTGTGCGTGTCAGTGTATACATATAATTTAAAAATGGATTTTATTAAAGTGTCGAATAAGATTCCAAGTGATCCCTTGATCGTAAGTTCTAATATAGACTTAAGAATTCTGTCGGGTTACCTTCGCACGGCTAACTTAATAGATACTGGGCAAGTGCATGCTTATGATCCGACTGCATCATATCATTGGATCACATAAAAGTAGGCTTAAGACCTTTATAAGATTTTAAAACCAGTTCCAAATCGACTTAAAGAAGGAAAACACTCTCTCTTGTTGATTGTCATCCTCAAATTGAGATTGTAAATGTTTTTTTCAATAATTTGTGCCCTTCTGGGAATAGAAGTTTGGCTGAGGAGATAAGAAGTATGATTTCAAGAGCTGAAGATGAAGAACGTTGAGAACATTAAGAAGTTGAAGAACAAATGGAACAATGAACTTTGGAAAAAGCTATTTTTTTGAAGAAGACACAAAATTCACGGAAACTCAATATGAAACTATTAGACTACAAGCTAAAACACATAATGGTGACATTTTTTCTCTTTACAAAAGTCTTGAAGAAGCCAAAGGATTGTGATTTCCTCACGAAAAAAGCATGATAATTACAGAGTCTAGGGTGAGGGTTGAATTGCAACATTTTCGCGATCGTACAGTGAAGCGTATGCTGGAAATTCCTTATATTTTGCTACCGAAGATAGTGAAAGGGAAAGATATTGTGATGAAGTGTCAATATAATAAAAAATTGAATCAGGAGTTATTATGATGTCAATGGTCCCGTTGTGTATAATTAAAACTTTTTCCCGTAAGAATGATAAGAATTGTTATGAATGTGCAGAGTCCTTGACAATTTGGACAAAACATAATTCGGGATCCACCAGATTACGTATGCTGCTTATGTTCAAACATGTATCAGAAACTAAGGTATGAACAGCGACACAACTAGATTTGATGGAAGAAAACATAAAAAACGTAAAGCTACACAAATAAAAGTACAGAATAGTCGTTGTACCATAACTGTCATTCATGAGGTCGCGTTGACTATGGTTATTGGGAAGGTATGTCATGCTCTTTCCGGAACTCTTTCTGCTGCCACATGTTACTTTGGTGATGCGAAACGATCCCAAATAAACGACTTACCTAAAGTTGCAGATAAACCAGAGAAGGTACGAAGTTTTAGATGCGGGCTCTCTACATTGCCCGCGTGGATACGTTTGATGAAATTGATACTGCACATAAGCTATTGTTTAGCATTCTGCAAGTGGCAAGCAAAAACTAACTAAGAAAAAGGAAAAATGAAAGCTGCACAACAAAGAGTCCAAAAAGAATTCTGTGACAAGACAGGGCTTATTATGGACGTTCCAAAACATGGCTGATTTTTCATCCGAAATCACACATGTCGACAGGGAGTTGATCCGTATATTCGGCCAAATTTTGCAAGCAATGGCTTTAGGGGAGGCAATTGAGACTTTTAAGTTCGGAAAATATTGCCAAGAAACAGCGCAAATGTACGTGAATCATTATAATTGGTATTATATGCCAGTGACAGCACACAAAATTCTCAATCATGGAGCCTTTTGAAATGTATCAGAGAGGCTACTAATAGAGATCTTGTAAGGATATTGTTGATTTGGACCGACCCAAAAACTGTAAATCAGAAGCAAAAGTAAAGGAAGAAAGTAATCCTGCTAAATCCGAAAGTTCAAAATTGTTTAGGACATAAAACGAAAGCCTGGAGTCGTATGTTGGCAGTGCAAAAAGAACTGTCTTAAGACTCGTGAGTGTCTCGACTTTTCATATGCTATAGAATTTATTTATAGGCAATACTTAGTATATTGTTCAACCATTTCTTATATTCAAACACTCTTATATTTGCCAACTGTAAGTATTGAATAAAAAAAATAATTTTTTTTCTGAAATTAAAAGGTCTGATTTTGAAAAAAAAACGAGTTTTTGCGACGAAAATGCCCATTTATTTAATTTTTTGAGTGAGTTTGTTCAAGATAAACATACAATTAATCAAATAATTATGAATGTTACTAAAATTATCGTAAAGTTTCCAATTTAAGGGACTGACATTGAAGAAACGAGTTTCTTCATTTGTTAAATTAAAATATTATTTGCATTACAATTTATAAAACTTTAGTGATTGCAACAATTTTCCTATTATTGACGAGCATCGAGAACGTCAAATAAAAAAAATTTCCATTTTTGTCGTCATATTCATTTATTTAAAAAAAAGAAAAACTAAATTAAAAATCAGGCTCGAGAACTTTCTTTGAAATTTTTGTCACCTTTCTTCAAAAAAAATATCCAAATCGGTCCACAGGTTCGGCCGGAATCGTATTTGGAACCAAAAAATGTACTTTTTCCTCCCGGTGCGTCGTTCTTGAATCAATATTATAGTAAAGGTGATTCATTAACTTCTGAGACAAAAAATAAAATAAAATCCCGGTAATGAAAATATTTGTTGGTAAATTTTACGCGTTATATAAAAAATAATTAGAAAGTACTGCAAAGCATCATAATATTTGTTTTGAAAATTAAATTATTATAATTTAATTTTTAAAATAAATAATTTGATTCTACATTAAATATATTAGTTACAAGTAAACAAAAAATCAAATAGTTTATCCTTTGCACTCTTTTCGTATGAAACACTGTTTTTATGTTCCAGCGTTATAAAAAATTTATTACAATAAAACTGATTCATTTTCAAAAAAAAAAGTATTGGTAAACAAAATTTTAAACTAAGACACAAACTTGCTTGTGTTTACACTCTTAAATAATGAAAGAATTTTCCTAATAGATTTATAAATATTTGTATAAATTTTTTATTAAAATAATGGTTATCTTATGGCTAATGGTTCTGTCAAAAAATATAAATTTTAACAATAATCTACGAAAAGTATTTTAAATTCTATATCAGAATAATGAATATTCTTGAATAAATAAGTAAATTGTTTAAACAATTCCCATTGATTTGAGAAGCATTTGTGGTGACTCGATTAATTTCTACACAACTTTTCCTTTATTTATTAAAGTTATAAATAGGATCTTAAAAATAAAATTGACTTACATCTAGTTTTTTGTAATGTAAGCGTAGCCCTCTTCTTATTTATTTCAAATAGAAAAAAGTTTATTTTAAGAAATATCGCGAAAAGTAAGAGCAAAGTAGGACTAGTTACTACCACTTAAAATTTTTAAGCCTAAAAATTTTCTATTGGAAAACAATCGTGCAACTTTGTTGAAGGAATTTGATAATTTAATTTTTAATAATCTTGTACCTCCTCTAAATCTTAGAAATTAAAATCCTTTATGCAACTAGTTGTAAAAATAAATGATCGATTTCAAATTTAGAGCATTTTTAATATATTTATGCATTTACCAATAAATTTTGTTTAAAAACAATTCATTTACAGAATTTAATAATTTGATATTCTGAGTCACGTACTTATTGAATTCTAGCCTTTGTAAATATTAAGAGTTTTTTCATAGGCATTCCATGGCTTTA
The DNA here is from genome assembly GCA_010014905.2 of Druon quercuslanigerum. Classification (NCBI taxonomy): domain Eukaryota; kingdom Metazoa; phylum Arthropoda; class Insecta; order Hymenoptera; family Cynipidae; genus Druon; species Druon quercuslanigerum. The sequence continues at coordinate 15,522 of JAAAKG020006373.1, forward strand.
TACGATTTTTTTGTTAACAATCTGATAAAAACGTCAGGAGTGTTGTTTTTTAAATGTGCTAGAAAACTTCCATTATTTTTCTTATTTTTCCCTGACAATTTATGGCTCCTTTATGAAAAGTATACGAGACTTTTCAAAAATGATGTCACCTCTAAAAGTCCACCACTAATTTAGGATACTTTACAAGACATTTTTCCGCGTACGTGAAACAATTAGCAACAAAAAACGGTTTATTTTGTCCCCCTCAGCCCCCTTGTGTTTAACACAAAAAGTTTTACAACATCTTACACATATGGAATTACAAAAATTGACAATTATATTCAGTTTTTGATATTATTTAAATATATTATAATTTCTTTTATTTTATCGAAGTGCTTAGATCGCTTTAATTTTTCGACTTGCTACTTGTCGCCCTTTTTTGTTTAATCAGAACTTTTCTTCTAATTATTTTTCGATTTTAATCAAATTAAAATTTCTAAAATTGAAATTTAAAAATTGTAGCAACTTGACAATTTAGTTCACAAGGTAGGCATACACAGAAGAATACTCAAAATGACGCCTGGGATAATTTTCGTTGCAAGTGGTTGTTATTCCAAAATCCGTGTAGAGATTACATGCAGTTTTTCTTGTCTAACGTGTGGTTGTCTATGCAAACATAGTATACATTATTAATGTTAAAGGAAAACTAATATTTATTAATTATCTTATAAATTGTTTCTTTCTTTTCTATTATTCCAGACAATAGATTCTGTGAAACATGAAAAAATATTATTTCAATCCAAAAATTGGAGGCGACAGATTGTTTTCTGGTAAATCTTAGAATGATAATCTATTTCAGTATTAATTTACAAAGAAATAATTTTACTAAAAATTTATTTAAAAGTTTGTTAAACAGTTTAATTTAACCCAAGAAAATAGCTTTGTCAAAAACAAATTTTTTTTAACCTTTGAACATTAGAGATACTCTTATTAAGTTGAGAGAAATTGTATAAAAAAAACTGAAGAAGTCGATTATGTATTTCATCACTAAGTGGCGGATACGAGGATTATTTATCACGCTTATAAAGTGGCACCAGACTCAAGAATTTTAATAAAAGCCTCTGACAGCGACGTTTTGGTTATTTTTCTGGGAAATGTGCTCAAAATTTCACAATCTGAAACTTGACTAGCCATTTCAGCGACAAGGAAGACAAATAACCTTGATTGCTATAATTGCACCGATTTAACATTGAAGTTATGATCCGAATGTGGCCAAAATCTACCAGCTTTCCATGCATTTACAGGTTGCGATTACATGAACAAATTTTGTAAGAATAGAAAAATTAACTCTTTTAAGTTATTTTCCAACAATGAAACCTATCAAGCAGTTTTTGTGTCATTAACAGATAAAGCCGATTTTTTCATAAACAAAAAAATCTTTCAAGAGTTCACTGCTAGTATGCACCATATAAAGAACTGCAACATTATAAACAATGCGAGATATTTATTTTTTTGAAAAATTACTCTGCAAAAGAAGACAGCGAATAGATTAAAAAAAATAAAAAGTTTTGACTCGAACACTATACCACCATCCTGGATATTACTATAACGAAAAATTCTACGAACTATTTTTGTCAATTCCATGTGGATTAATGCAACGGACACTGATTGCGTAAAACTTAAACCTGAGAAATACGTTTGGTTTTTAGATAATTGTGTAAAACCAACATAGTTAATTGGGGACCAGACGTCGCTAAGAATAAAAGATATTCTAGAAACAACAGAAAAAGAAAATGACGAATCTTCCGAATGCAAAGATCTAAATTTTTCTTTCGATGCATCAGATTCTGAATAATACTTATTCAGTAAAAAAATTTTGAAATAAAATGTTTTCATACTTTTATTATATTATAATAAAATTTTTTACATGACGCAAGATTTTACACATATGTTTGTTTTTATAAAACTGATTTGAATTTTTGCTTTGTTTGTTTCTATTTTGTCTCCTGATGGAACAGACATAATTTTTAAGATAAGTATATATCACTATCATATTTTTATTCAGAAAAACATTCATATACTTAAATTATGACATATAATATATGCAATATGCACAAATATAATTAATTAATTTAAAAAATATTTTTATGTATATTAACCAGGCGCTGCAAAATAATTCTGAATCTGAACTGGACATTTTTTATACCATTTTCAAACTGAACAAAGATTTTTAAGTTTTTACTAGGTTACAAGAAATGTTTGATTATTTAGAGGGACTTCCAACTATTTCCACAAATATTTTTAAATCATGAAAATGTTTTCGAAAACATAGATAGATTATTATTGTATTATATATACACACAGGGTGAGGAAAAAGTATGGAAACCCCAGAAAATTTTACAAAATTTAAAATAGAAAATTAAAATTAACATAAAGTCTTCAGTATTTTTTCTCGGGGAATTTAATGGTGACCTTGGATTCGACCTTGGACCTCGCTGTCAAGGTTATTTCAAGGTCACTATAATTTTTTGAAATGAGAACACCCTATTTTGACATCGGCAATCGAAAGAGCGGGAAATTTTACGTTCAGATATGCATTAAGGTCTAAGGTAAAGGTCACCTGTAGAAGGTCGTATCAAGGTCAAATTGTACTAGCAGGTAAATCTATGATGTAAATATATCTATTTATGGAAGGACTTTAATCATTTTTAACGAAGAAACTAAAGGAGACTTTGGACTTATACTAAGACCGTTAAAGTCTTTTCAAGTTCATTATTATTTTTTAAATTGAGACCACTGAATTTTGATTTCAGTAATAAGACAATTTAAACTTTATACGACCTTCTACAGGTAACCTTGACCTTCTACCTTAATGCTTATCTGAACGTAAAATTTCCCGCTCTTTCGATTGCCGATGTCAAAATACGGAGTTCGCATTTCAAAAAATTATAGTGACCTTGAAATAACCTTGACAGCGAGGTCCAAGGTCAAATCCAATGTCACCATTACATTCCCCGGGAAAAATTACTACAGACTTCATGTTAATTTTAATTTTATATTTTAAATTTTCTAAAATTTTCTGGGGTTTCCATACTTTTTCCTCACCCTGTATATTACATTTACCAATAGAATTGAGGACACCGATTAATGATACGATCAGAGTTATGTTATGAGCTTATTCTTATTCTTCTAGATATGTAATACAGTTTATTGAGTTCAAGAGTAATACATTTTCTCTGACATGCCTAATAATTATTTATATGATCTTCAATTTTTACAATAATTTTATTGGGAAAAGTAATTATTTTTTAAAAGTAATAAAACAATTAGAGAATTTTTAGATTAATATACATGTGTCAGGAAAGCCGGCATTGTTTAAACCATTTTTAATTTCTATATAACACTTTTTGAAACTATATTTATCAAAAATTAACCACTGTCTTGAATGAATGATGAAGCTAATAATTTTCAAGATCTAAATTTTGTGAAATACATTTTGGAAATTATGTAAGGAATTTATAACCTTCCACTTGCGCCTTTTCGTAAAAAAGCGGAACTTTTGAATTTTTTTTATTTTGTTACAGCACTTTGCTTATTATTTAGTATTTTATTATAACAGAACTCATATTCTAATTTTTTGAGCAACAATAATTTTATGCTATTTTTTTGTCAGGTAACTTATGTTTCTAATGAGATTTAGCTATTGCCAATCGACTGAAAATTGTTTAAATAACACGTGACTAAAGTAATTTTAATTTTTAAAATGGTTTACTGTTATCGCGGTTTCAGCATTTCTGTAGAAGAATGTGGAGCAAACTGAATACAAGCATGTAGAACATAGCCCTCAAAATTAATGTAAATAAAACCTGCATCGATGAAAAATATGGCTGATTTAGTTATTCGTTTTTTACCTTTTTCGTAAGAAATAATAGCTTTTTATGATTTATGAATAAACAATTTAAGCAAATAATAATTGTTTAAGTCATAAATTGTTCAAACGCAAGAGATGTTCGTATCAATAAAAATTGACGATTTTCTTTTGCTTCAAAAAGTTAATATTTAGGGGTTCGCAAAATTAATGGAAAAAGAACAAAAAATCATTAAAGATTGTCATAAATTGTTAGTGAATTTGTAAATAAACACAAATTTAAAAAAATTCAAGGTATCTAAAGTTTTTTCGAGGAAATGTACAAATTTAGGTAAGTTTATAAAAAAATTTCGAAATTACCGGACATTTAAGGTATCCAAAAATTTTAAAATTTTTCGGTAATGAAATTATGTAACGGTTTCGGTAGTCTGGTTTTTACCGTGGTTTTGGTCAGGCCTTTTCGTTGACCATTAAAATTTTTCACGAAAATGATTGTCATGGATGAAAGAAATGAAAAATACATTATCTAGCTTGCTTCAGAAATAGAGCATTTGAGGCATTCACGAAAGATTAAAACCTTGAGAACCATAATACACAGATTTTTTATTATCAGTATACATCAAATATTGCATTTAAGTTGTGAATACAAATAAAAGTCTGCAGAAATGCAGTTTACACATAATTAATTCGCGTTACTTTAAAATATTGTTTTAGTGGGCGTTGTAATCCTACTTTTATTTCTAGAACTTCAGTTCGAGTTAATTCGGCAACCGTGCAGGTTTCCATATTTATTTTCGTCCGTTTCATTCGTTTAATAACTTTATTATAAGTATAAATTCCAGCAAGAATATTAGTATCCTCCAATATTGCAAAGATGTCACCATCCGATGTTGACAGAACAATTTGTTCTCGGCCTGGCGTAGGCCTATACGAATCATGTCCTGTTTTCAATTTAAGTCCTTTATTGTCAGGAAAAGTGTATTTTCGAAGTTCGAATATCTTAGTCGGATTCACTTTGGAAGTAAGCCGGATGAATTTTAGATGTTCAAATCCATAACCATTGTCGTCTGGAGAAGGAACCCTGTTAGGTGGAAAAATGCGCCTGGCAGAAGGAGACTTGTCTGGGAAAGTAAGTGCGATAGGAGTGAACCCGATCGGAGGATGGCTGGCAGGAGGAGACCTGTCTGTGGGACTAAGTGCGATAGGAGTGAACCCGATTGAAGGATGACTGGCAGGAGGAGTCCTGGTCCTGAACCTCGCAGATGGAGGAGACCTCTCTGGTGAATGATGCCTATCCAGAGAAGAAGATGTTCCGGAGCGAGAGAGACCAGGAATAGGAGCGCCATTAGGTAAACATTCAAAAGACAAACTTAAATCTGCAACAAAATACAGAGGCTTACATTTTTCTAGATTACGTGAGGTAAGGTAGAATCCGTGTAACCAAAAATTTGATCGACTTTCGGATTTCGGAATTAGTTCATAAATGTTTAAAACATTGCTTACGTCGCCCTTAAGGGTTCATGATTATAAATTATTATTAAAGAAAATATTTATAGAGAGGTTAACAACTCGTGCAGTTAAGTGCATCTGAGTTAAAGTCGCTATTGTGGGGTCTTAATCACTTTAGGTTACATTAGCGTTTCATACAATCCGTTTAAATTTTAAATCAAAACTTATTATTATTTAAAAAAAGTAATCACTCTTTTAACATCTTCAGGCTATCATAAATTTTTGAAAATCCACCGCAAAATTTCCATCCTTATTTCTTCTCTTTTGTTTTTTATTTTTTTAATCACAAATTTGATATTTTAATTATTGTTTTTTTTCATTTTATCATTGCTTTTTCGAGCAATTAATAGTTTTCATTAAAACAACCTTAGACTTCAAAGTAGTTTCATACATTTTTAGTGACTCATGTTACGTTATTTCATATCGAAACTTAGTTTTTTTGAATAAATATGGTAATTGTATTGTATTTTGAGTAAGTATTATGAAATTTATAAATTAAAAGTAAT